>CM048747.1:114342500-114625000 GCA_026315105.1 Locusta migratoria
ACATTTAGCAAACCTGGAGTCTCTTTTCAAAGTGTTGACTGCAGCAGGTCTACGCTGTAATAAAGCAAAGTGTTCGTTTTTTCAAACTGAAATAGAGTACCTAGGCCATGTGATTAATGCCCAAGGAATCCATCCCTTACAGTCACATCTTCGAGCAATCAAAGACTTGCCTCCTCCTAAGAATGTGCACGAATTGCAAGCAGTAATGGGAAAGCTGAACTATTATTTCAGATTTATTCCCAATGCCTCTCAGATTGCAGCTCCACTGCATCACTTACGTAGGAAGAATGTCCCTTTTGTATGGTCCAAAGATTGTCAGGTTGCCTTTGACAAATTAAAGTCTGCACTACTCAGTGATGCATGTTTGATTCCCTTTGACCCACAGAAGCCTGTAGTGTTAGCAGTTGACGCCTCGTCGTACGGTCTGGGTGTTGTTCTGTCGCATCGTATTGGATGTCACGATCGTCCTATTGCCTTTGCATCCAAGCTACTGACGCCAACGCAACAGAATTACAGTCAGATAGAAAAGGAGGCCTTAGCAATCATTTACGGCGTCACAAAGTTTCATCATTATCTCTATGGCAGAAAATTCTATTTGTTGACAGACCACAAGCCTCTCACGTCATTGTTCTCACCCACAAAGCCGATTCCGCCACGTACGGCACAAAAGCTTCAGAGATGGTCCTTGATATTGTCAAATTATCAGTATGAGATTTTGTACCGACCTACCACTAAACATGCCAACGCGGACACACTTTCCCGACTTCCGGTTGGCCAGGATGTATCATTTGATTCTTCAGAAATGGCATGTTGTCAGATAGACTCCAGAGATGCTTCCGCTGTCTCAGATTTCCCTTTGAACTCTCGTCGGGTTGCACAGGAAACGGCTGCGGATGCAGACTTAAGTGTGGTAGCACGTTTTGTTCGCTTTGGTTGGCCTGCCAGAGCCAAAGACATTGATCGGCCTCTGGTTCGACGTTATTTTGCACAACGTCATGCATTATCTTTAAGTCAGGGTGTACTGTTGTTGCATACCGACAACGACCAAGCAAGAGTGATTGTTCCTCGTTCCCTGCAACGTGAAGTGTTACGCCTCCTGCATCAAGGACATTGGGGCATTGTTAGGACAAAGCAACTGGCCAGACGTCATTGTACCTGGGTTGGTATGGACGCTCAGATAGAGGACATGACGTCACAGTGTACTGTTTGTGCGGAGCATCAGGCGGCTCCACCGCAACGTTTCTCAGACTGGCCACGCCCCAAGGGACCATGGCAACGTTTACATATTGACTTTGCCGGACCTTTCTGGAATACGCGCTGGTTAATCGTTGTAGACGCTTTCAGCAAGTTTCCTTTTGTGATTGCCATGAACTCAACGACAGCTTCTAGTACAATCGGTGCCTTAACATCAGTGTTTTGCATCGAAGGCTTGCCTGAAACTATCGTCAGTGACAATGGACCTCAGTTTGTTAGTGCGGAATTTCAACAGTTTTGTCGTGTGAATGGCATTCAGCATATCACCACCGCACCTTTTCACCCTCAGTCCAATGGTGAAGCAGAACGTTTCGTTCGAACATTCAAGTCTCACATGGAGAAGATGAAAGGTCAGCACTCCAGGCAGCAAGCTCTTCAAATTTTCCTGTCTACGTATCGGTGCATGCCACGTGACGGCCCGTCTCCTGCCGAGCTGCTACACGGCCGCCGTCACCGCACTCTCCTTCACCTGCTGCAGCCTCCCACGCACCGAGTCGGTTCGTATGGCGCTACGCGTTTTCAGGTTTCTACGCCGGTGCTGTACAGGGTGTTTGCTGGAAACAAGAAGACATGGTTGCCGGGCACCATTCAACGCGTGCTCGGGCGCAACATGTATATTGTACGTTCTTCCACAGGGTCGGAGCTGCGGCGCCACGCAAACCAATTGCGCTTGCATAGGCCGCGCGATCCTGTCTCCGGTTTCTTGATTCCAGACCCAGTTCACCGCCAGGGAGCACAGCCACATCGTTCGTCCCCGGACTACGAGATCGTCCCCATGGAGGTCGACGCACCTCCGATGCAGTCGTCGCCGCCGCTGTCGCCGCCGCAGATGACAGCGTCGCCGAGAGGGACTCCGGGACCGTGCGGGCCCCCCCAGCTTGGGCCACGCACCTCAGAAGAAGATGACCTGCTCCCTCTGGGCGGGGGCGGGCGCCCTTCCCCAGGTTTCGGCGGGTTCCCTGGAGGATCTCAAGGCAGATGCCGGGGCGCGGACGGCGTCTCGATCCCGGCCTCAGCTACGACGCCCGTCCCACCAGTAACGCCCCCGCCCAGGCCCTCCTCCCAGTGCCGTCGCCGTGGCCCTCAGCCCTACGCCACGACGGCGCGGCGGTTTGGGGGGGAGGGGTGTGGTGTCGCACAAGTACAAAGTGCGCGCCACCTACTTTCGCCGCGCGCCGCCATGCATGCACGGCGCGGCGTTCTTCCGACGACAGCCACGAGCGCCCTCTCGTACAACGCCGCTCGTGGCCACCACTGAAGGACATCGGCCACTTCGCACTTGGACTTCGGACTGAGATAGCCACGAGTTAGGACCTTCGTAATCAGATAGGCACCAGTGAAGACTTTGCTATTGTACAGGCACTAGGCAGGCCTCTAACCACTATGTATCAACGTTCTGCAGTACTATGTAAAAGTTAAGTATTGTTACATTCTGTGCAATATATCTCTTTCTAATTTACTCGAGTGTTTATAGTTTCTGGCTGCTCCCCTCCGTACCTGCATCAGCGTGTCGGACTCATTCCACTCGGCCACCGACACCTACGACGAGGCTGGGACACAAAAGCGGCGACGAAGTCGGGACACAAAATCTGGTTCGACGTTATTTTGCACAACGTCATGCATTGTCTTTAAATCAGGGTGTTCTGTTGTTACATACTGACAACAACCAGACAAGAGTGCTTGTTCCTCGTTCCCTGCAACGAGAAGTGTTACGCCTCCTGCATCAAGGACATTGGGGTATTGTTAGGACAAAGCAACTGGCCAGACGTCATTGTACCTGGGTTGGTATGGAGGCTCAGATAGAGAGCATGACGTCACAGTGTACAGTTTGTGCGGAGCATCAGGCGGCTCCTCCACAGCGTTTCTCAGACTGGCCACGCCCCAAGGGACCATGGCAACGTTTACACATTGACTTTGCCGGACCTTTCTGGAATATGCGCTGGTAAATTGTTATAGACACTTTCAGCAAGTTTCCTTTCATGATTGCCATGAACTCAACGACAGTGTCTAGTACAATCAGTGCCTTAACATCAGTGTTTTGCATCGAAGGTTTGCCTGAAACTATCGTCAGTGACAATGGACCTCAGTTTCTTAGTGCGAAATTTCAACAGTTTTGTCATGTGAAAGGCATTCAGCTTATCACCACCGCACCTTTTCACCCTCAGTCTAATGGTGAAGCAGAACATTTCGTTTGAACATTCAAGTCTCACATGGAAAAGATGAAAGGTCAGCACTCCAGGCAGGAAGCTCTTCTAATTTTCCTGTCTACGTATCGGTGCATGCCACGTGACGGCCCATCTCCTGCCGAGCTGCTACACAGCCACCGTCACCGCACTCTCCTTCACCTGCTGCAGCCTCCCACGCACCGAGTCGGTTCATATGGCGCTTCGCGTTTTCAGGTATCTACGCCGGTGCTGTACAAGGTGTTTGCTGGGAAGAACCATTGGTTGCCGGGCACCATTCAGCGCGTGCTCGGTCGCAATATGTATGTTGTACGTTCTTCCACAGGGTCAGAGCTGCGGCGTCATGCAAACCAATTGCGCTTGCACAGGCCGCACAATCCTGTCTCCGGTTTCTTGATTCCAGACCCAGTTCACCGCCAGGGAGCACAGCCAGATCGTTCGCCGCCGGGCACAGCGTCCCCGGACTTCGAGATCCCCATGGATGTAGACGCGCCTCCAACGCAGTCGTCGCTGCCGCTGTCGCCGCCGCAGATGACTGTGTCACCGAGAAGGACTCCGGGACCGTGCGGGCCCCCCCAGCTTGGGCCACGCACCTCAGAAGATGATGACCTGCTCCCTCTGGGCGGAGGCGTGCGCCCTTCCCCAGGTTTTGATGGGTTTCCCGGGGGATCTCAAGGTGGATGCCGGGGCGTGGACAGCGTCTCAATCCCAGCCTCTGCTACGGCGCCCAAACCACCAGTAACGCCCTCGCCCAGGCCCTCCTCCCAGTGCCGTCGCCGTCGCCCTCAGCCCTACGCCACGACGGCGCGGCGGTTTGGGGGGGAGGGTTGTGGTGTCGCACAAGTCCAAAGTGCGCGCCACTTACTTTCACCGCACGCCGTCATGCACGCACTGTGCGGCGTTCTTACGATGTCAGCCACGAGCGCCCTCTGCTGCTATCCCGCTCGTGGCCACCACTGAACGACATCGTTCACTTGGGACTGAGATAGGAACCAGTTAACACTTCGGAATCAGATAGGCACCAGTGAAGACTTGGCTATCGGTTAGGCACTAGGACTCATCACTACGCAGGCCTCTAGCTCAACTATGTATCAGCATTCTGCAGTACTGAGCTATGTAAAAGTTAAGTATTACTAAGTCTCTAAAAATATATATCTCATTCTAATTTACTATAGTGTTTCAAGTTTCTGCTATCCCACTGGCTGGTCACCTCCTACCTGCACAAGCGTGCATCCTTTATTCCTGTGTCGGTACTTTTCTAATCGGCCACCGACACCTACGACGGAAACAAGACACAAAAGTGGCGACGAGGCTGGGACACAAAAATGGGAACTTGTCCTTCAGCATATTCTCACTTCCCGTTGCCCACCTGGTCTCTTCCACTAAATTCAAATTCCTGCCCACCAGTCTAAACATCTTTGCCTCTGTTCTCTGGACAGAGCCTCTGCCTCAAGTGGTATACCTCTGTCCAACTTCTTTGTTTTATACAAATGTCTGCTTAGGTGTGTTAGCATGTGTATATGTGTGGATGTGTGTGTATTTGTTTACCTTCCTTTTTTTCCCCCAAGGTAAGTCTTTCTGGTCCCGGGTTTGGAATGACCCCTCATCCACTCCCCGGAAACCCGCATCCCTTCCTTTTTCCCCTCCTTCCTTGCTCTTTTCCTGACAAAGCAACTAATGGTTGCGAAAGCTTGAATGTTTGTGGTGTTGTTGTTATGGGTTTTTTGTGTCTATCAGCGACCTGTGCCTTGGGTAAGTCAAACAATCTTTATTTTTATACATAACAACCACCCCAGACGTATAAAAGCACAAATTCCCTATTAAATTTTGTGCATTTTTCTTGGTCCTAAATTAACTTATTTTGATGTAACTGGCTGATTCAATTTTCCATTAATCCTCCCCAAAAGATTTTAGGAGCTCAAAAAATATTCAAGTAGTTTACTTACAAGTGCTCTGAGGCGCTCTTGTGCTTCCTTTAATTCAGCCTGAGTGATATTCAGAGTATCCTGTTGCACTTTCAGCATTTCCATTTGATTTGAAAGCTGAAAAATTGAAAAGTTTTATTGATTAGTGAATCAGAATAACAATTGCAAAACTAAGTGTCAACTGTATTACTGATTACACACAAGAGATTATTTTCTCTCTGCCCCCCCCCCCCCCAATCTCTCTCTCTCTCTCTCTCTCTCTCTCTCTCTCTCTCTCTCTCTCTCTCTCTGTGTGTGTGTGTGTGTGTGTGTGTGTGTGTGTGTGTGTCTTTCGATTTATCTGATTTCAATAATATGAGGATAAGTGGCAACTCACAGTAGAGAAAATTGCTGAGCCACCAGCAGCCTTATATATAAGACAATCACATTCACACAACTTACAATTTTCTGCATAAAAGTGCTGATAGGTGAAAATGTGAGATGCAGCTCGGAATGCAGTGAAGGGAGATGGTTGGGGAGCTAATACAAGAGGTGCAGAGGGGAAAAAATATTACTTTACATTTTTTTTTTTAATTTTTTTATTTATTTATTTATTGCATAAGCTTCACCCTCACATTTTCCACTCACCTATGATTTTTCATCGTTAAAACTATTTTATTAATATCACTCATAATTCCTTCTTCTAGTTTGTTCTTACTGGATCAGCCTTCAAATGGTATGACCATGGACAACAATGGACAGAGTGGGACTTGGCTTAAAAATATTTGCATTGTCACAACATACAGTAAATTTGAAAAGTAAAGTTGCAATCCTACATCATAATGTCGAAATACTAAAACTACAAGGCAAAATTTAAATTAAATGTGTTATCTTGTGCTGATAAAAACAGAGTGAAAGCATCATGAAGACATTTCTCCACTGATCCTTATTCAATAAAGTATTGGCAGAAACAAAAAGGGAAGCTCATGGCTGTAAAGAGAGGCTCCAAATCTTTCTGTGGTGCTAAAACAGAGAAATAAGCTGAAATTGATAATCATGTGCTGTGCTTATGTATATCAAGAAGCTTTGGAATGATGGTTGTGCTGTTTCTTACCTAATGATTCAGAACAAAATTCAACATTAACACAAAAGATTTTAAAGCAAGCACTGGTTGGGCAATTTGTTTTTGTATTGCAAAGAAATCTCAGTCTATGGAGGAGAACATCTTTGTGCCATGTTTATTTGAGACTACACAGATAAGGTAATCGAGTTCCATCACTACATAATACAACTGCAACAGCTATATAACTACTTGCTCCCCCACATGCTGATTAGATGCTACTGATTTTTTATATCTTGCATAACACTACAATTGCTACAATGGCTTAAGAAAATGTACCTGTGAAGATGACTGAAACAGAGAAACTAAAATGCACAACAATATGCATTACAGCATATGGCAATAAACTTTCACCATATGCCACCTTCAAAAGGTAGACATTACCAAAGGACACTACCCCACATGGAATTCTCTTATGAGTTCAAGAAAAGGTCTGAATGACAACAGATTAGATGGTGGACTGGCTGAAAAAGTCTGGGGAAGACAACCAGGGCCATTATTACAAAAGAAGTCCGTTCTTGTTCTAGACAGTCTCAATCATCATCTTGTGGAATCTGTAAATAAAAAAATGAAATGGATGTAGTCCCATGCTGTTCATCATCCCTGGAGGTTTAACATCCATTCTTCAACCTTTAGATGTCAGCTTGAACCGGATGGCAGTGGAATGTCATCAGCTGACTCCAGAAGGCAACATAAGGAAGCCATCAATAATGACAATTTGTTAAAGGATAATCCATCCATGGGAGACAGTTCCAAGGACAAAATGTTGTAGAATAGTGAAAATGAAGATGATAATGTGTTATCTGAGCATGAAAATAGTGATAAGAGTGACAAAAGAGCGGCTTCAGAACAGTACATTGCTGCCCTCCATTGCAAGCAGATTAAATTGCAGTATGTATCCAGTTCTTTTGATTTAACCTTTAGCCCACACACCAATCTTTTGGCCTGGGGTGCCCTCCCTTCTCTTCCCTCCCCTTCTCTCTGACTGGATATCAGCATTCTGCCAACCACAGTAGCCTCAAGGCTATTGAAGAGGAAGTCGAGGTAAGTCTTTTCTTCATTATGCATCTGTTTGAAGTTCTGTAATTAATGAATTGCACTCTTCACTTCCAGTCAAAAAGACCAAAGTCTTTGCAAAATGTCTTTATTTTCCCTGGTCCAAAGTACCCCGTGTACCCTCAAGTTGTGCGTTTTTCCTTTCACAGTCAACTGCAAGTCTGTAAAATTGGGAAAAATCTACATGTTAAGTGCGTGAAAAAATTATGGGGGGGGGGGTATGGTGGAGAGGGGGTAGAATGAATGGTGCACTAAATGGATTTTAAGACAATTAGATGTTAAAAATGCCGAAAGAAACAGCACCCCAGTCTTAAAGACCAAGTTTTCAATTTGTGTACTGTAAGGGGGTGTACAGGCTGAAGGTTAAATGAAAATCATTACCAGTAAGTACAACTTTCTCAAGAATTAAAAGTACTGTAAATATAACTTTTACCTACATGCTACCCGTTTCCTTTCCTTTCTAAATTCCTACAAGCACCACTCCATTACTTGTTTAATTTCCTTCCTTATGTTATGAAGAACAACTTTCATGAAAAAAGGGGGATTTGAGATAAAATATTGTTAAATAAAAATTGGCAGCACAGAGTTGGGGTAGAATTAGGAGGAGTTTTAGAATTGTAGGGGGCTGTTGGGTATGGGGTCTAGCGACCAAAGGTTAAGGGCAGAATCGTTGGGGATCCATGCAGTTCAAAGCTGGCGGTGAAGGGGTGGATCCAGGGTTGCAAAGCAGCAGTGGAAATTGAACATGTTATGCTCAGTTGCATGCTGTACAACAGGGTGGTACATCCTGCTTTAGCCACTGTTTATCTGTGGTTACTAATTCTAATGGACTGCTAGAGTTGTACCAATGTAAAAAGCTGAGTAATTATTGTAAAAGAGTAGGTAAATCTCATTATTGCTTTCACAGATGGCCCAGCCCTGATGGATTAGGATATGCCAGTAACAGGACAGGGATAGAAGGTGCTGGGTTGATTGCGCAGATTATGCATTGGACTGTAAGATTGGGAGTGGCATAGGAATGGATAAGAATGTTGTGAAAGTTGGGTAGATGATAGAACTCAATTTTAGGATGGGTCAAAAGGATCATAGGTAGCAAGTCTCTCACTTCAGAGTATGATTACAGATAAACAAAGTCCTTAGGAAAGATGTAGTTCAGCTGTTTGACACTGGCATGGTATTGGGTGACAAGGGGGCTGCTCCTTTGTGACTCATTATTGGGGGCAGAGGGAGGATTTGTGGTGTATGGTATGGAAAATCTGCCAATGCACTGTGTCTCGGGGGGGGGGGGGGGGGCTTATACCTGTCTGTGAAAGCCTGTGAGATACTTTAAGAACACTGGTTAAGGAAGTTCTCTTCATTGAAAATATGCCATCCATGGATGGAAAGGCAGTATTGATGGCATTTTTTTTATGTGGAATGGATGGCAGCCAGCATACTGTCAGTATTGTTAGAAGTAGATAGATTTAATCTTTAATGTGAGCAGAGGTATGGATGGAGTCATGAGTGAGGTGGAGTTTAACATCCAGCAAGATGACATGTTGGGTTGGAGGAGAACCAAGCAGATGGGAAAGAATGAAAAAGTAAGATTATAGTTTAACATCCCATTAACATAGTGGTCATTAAAGACAGGGGGGGAGGAGTTGAGGTTGTGAAGCAACAAGGATAGTCCAAATGATGAAAATCTCATCAATGAATCTGAACCAGAGAGGATGTTTGTGGTGTTGGGGGGCAACGAAGCGTTCCTCTTTGTAGCCAATAAATAGTTTGACGCCATACAGGAGAACATAGTAGTGCCACAAATTTTGTTGTGTACTTTGAAGTAAAAGTAGCTTCAGGTATTAGCAAATGGCACATAAATGAACTGTGTATATGTCTTTCAGCAATAAACAGAGTGAAAGAAGACTAAGGTTTAACATCCTGCCCACACAAAGTTCATTAGATGTGGAGTACAAGCTTGGATTAGAGAAAGGTGTGGAAATAAAGAGCCATCTCCTTGTCAAAGGAACCACCCAGGCATTTCCTTTAAACATTTTAAGGAAACCATAGAACTATTTATTTGTCAGGAAATAATAATTATAATGTAACTAGTTGGCAGTCAGAGATAGGAACATTACATTTCAAAAGTTCAATACTATAATGTATCTCTAAATTTGCTAGAAAAGTAACATTTTTCTGTTTTCAGTTTTACTGATCTTAACTTGATAAAATTTACTAAAAATCATGCTAAGGAAAACATCCCCAATATAAATGCTTACTTACCATCTGCTCCTTCGACTTCTGATTCCGTTTCAGTGCCTCTAATTCTTCTTTGGTATCCAATAATTCTTTCTTCAAACCATCAACATCCGCTACTTCCTGCTGTGAGTAACATGTTATCAAGTGAAATTAATAGGCAGGACACAGAAAAGACCATTCATATGTGAGAAATTTAAAGAAGCCTTCCAGAATGGAGGAAATCTGAGAAGAATGAAAATGTTGATATATATTTTATGGTCCTCTTAAAATCAAAACTAAGACAATCAAAAAGGAGTAGACTCTGGGAGATTAATTAGCATCAAATAAACTTACAAATGGTAACGGTTTTGACACAGTTTGCAACTTCTTCCACTGGGTTATATTTGTGGAGCAGATTACATCTTACCTTCATAACCCACCAGAATATAAATTGTGCTATTAGTGCTTATGTCTGTCTATATGTTATCATGTGGTATTTCTATTTTGTTATTTGTCATTCAATATACAAACAATTACAGTAATTATGGAGACAGTTTTGAACATCAGTTAAACAAATTTTTATACCAGTAACATTTGATCCATTAATAACAAAAAATCTGGTAACTTTCATTGAAGGCAGTTCAAAGTTTTATGTCTCACTGAACTTAACCCAGATGATCCTGACGTCCTTCCAGAAGGAACGTGTCTCATTTTTTTAAACATTTAAGGTATATTGTTTCCTTTTGGCAGAAAACACTTCCTTCAACATTGGACTGTCATTTGAATGTCGATCATTGACATGCATACACTAACAAACACTGGTACAGCATGTTAGTCTATGTTAATCCCCTGTGACAATAGGGATTCAGAAGAAACTTTTTAGTTAACTCATGATTTCAGGTGTGTAAGTACTTACATATCAATTTTATTTCTATTACTCAGAAACATATGGATGGATTTACAATTAAAATGTCAAATCTAGCATGTGATATTACTGTTCCCATTTTTACTTCATTCCAGGATGGCTTATTATGCCGAGACTAAGGATGCAATTCGTGTACAATCAATATTGCAACATTTGAACAATCTATTAGAGACGTAATACACTATTTTTTAAACCAAATGTAACCGACAACAAAATTCAGGAACATCTGGGTTAAAGTAATGATATTTGAAACATTAGCTCAGATATGGATATAGTTGGTTTCAGTAGGATCACAATTTTCTTCCTCAGAATTTCTAAGGAAAGTAGTAGTTGTTTTCTTTTACATGTTTGCATAACTTTTTGATGAGTTTTAGATAAGTGGTTGTCTTTCCCTTATTTTACATATGAAACCTTTAGATTAGTCAAGTTGGACCCAAAAATCATTGCGTTCTGCAATTGGCTATTTATATCTTAGGAACTGAAACCCAAGGATTTCATGTTATAAGATTACGTTAAAGCACTGTATATTGTCTCATTTGTCAAAAACTAATCCAGAACTGAAACAGTAAATTTCTAAAGTGCTCACATTGGTCTCATAATATGTGAACTTACATGCATTATCACTTTCATCTGTGGCTGTGACCAAAGAAAGTCATATATAATAAGAATAATAAACACCTTTGACAAGACTTTAAAAACTGTTATTTTTTCTGTAATTTTTTTAATGATTGTATTCCCATGAAGTAAATAGAAGGATAGAAGGTATGTTTTAAGTATGGTATGTTCGAAAATAATTACACTACTTTATTTGCAGATTTTACATACTTTTTCCTATTTTTCAACATAGCCACGAAGTTTGATTAATCACTTATCATACCATACAATTAACTTTTGAATCCCTCTGCCTATAAACTTGCCACCTGCTCCAATAACCAAGGTTCATGTCAGTTTTTACTTCATCATCATCATTAAAGTGGTTGCCACTGAGGTGACATTTGAGGTAGCTGAACAGATGGTAACCACTCAGTGCAAGGTTAGTGCTGAAGGATGGGTGGTCTTAAACTCCCCAGCCAAAAGTTTCCAACAAACCTCAGATCTGAGCTGCAGTGTGACTTTTGCATTGCAGTGAAAAAGAACAATTCCCTATGTAAACATGATTCATCTTTTGTGTTGTTCAGCATACAAGTTTTGGCATTAGGCTTTCACATTAATAGTGGTTCCTTGTGGCATGAAGTTGACCAACATATCACCATGGCTGTGCCAAAACATGGTTTCACCCTGGGAAAGAGTCTGATTGGCCTTCACCTTTACCGTTGAATATGTGTCCATTACATGCTCTGTTACTTCAATTCGCGAGTGATAGCGAATCCCACGTTTCGTCTCCTGTTATAATCTGACTCAACATCTCATCGCCTTCTTGAGCATAATGAGTCAAAAACATCATCAAACACTCAAAGCATTTGTTTTTGTGGTCATCTGTTAGAGGTTTAGGGACCAAATGAGACCACAGTTTCCTAAAGTTTAGCTGTTCAAAAACAATTTTGTAAAGTACTGACACAGCAGGAAAGGAGTTTGAAAGACCTGTTATTGTGAAGTGTGTCCTCACACAATTTCACTTCAACTGAAGATATGATCTGCACTCAAAGACAGGCTACCAGAGCAGACTTCGTCATGGATGTTGTCACGATTATCTTAGAAGTCTCATACCCATTTATGCACTGTGCCTTTAGCATTACCACCATACTCTTTGCAAATCTATCAATGAATGTCTGCAGCAGACAGGTTCCTTGCCAACAGGAACTGTATCACTGCCCAAACCTCACACAAGGTGGGTGAGTCTTGAACATTTGCACAAGCACAGGACAGACCATACTCAGCACCATTGTTCTCAAGGCATGCCAGAACACAATGCATGCACTGGTTGCAACACACACAAAAACTACTAGTGTGTATGACAAAATAGCCTTCACTCAAAAAAAAAAAAATTAGTTAAGGTAATTTACAACTGAAATATTCATTTATAAAGGTCCGATGAATAGGACTGGCAGACTGGAATTTGGTTGTAGGACAAGGAAGGGAAGGGAAGATAGTAGGTGAATATGGTCTGAGCAAAAGGAATCAAAGAGGAAGCCGCCTGGTAGAATTTTGCACGGAACATAATTTAGTTATAACAAACACTTGGTTTAAGAATCATGAAGGAAGGTTGTATAAGTGGAAGAGACCAGGAGACACCAGAAGATACCAGATAAATTTTGTAATGGTAAGACATAGATTTCAGAACCAGGTTTTAAACTGTAAAACATACCCAGGGGTAGATATAAACTTTGACCATAACTTATTGGTCATGAATTGTAGGCTGAAACTAAAAAAACTGCAGAAAGGTACAAAAATAAGGAGATGGGACCTGCATAAACTGAAGGAACCTGAAGTTCTTAAGTATTTCAGAGGGAGCTTTAGGCAACAATTGACAGAAATGGGGGGAAATAAAACAGTAGAGGAGGAATTGGTAGCATTGAGAGATGAAACAGGGAAGGCAGCAGAGAACAAAATAGGTAGGAAGGCAAGACCTACAAAAAATCTTTGGATGTCACAAGACATACTAAATTTGATCGATGAAAGGAGAAAGGAAACAGACAAAGAGTGGCTAGAAGGCAAATTCAAGGATGTAGAAGAAGGTATAAATAGGGGAAAAATATATACAGCCTACAGGAAAATAAGAGAGATATTTGGAGATAAGAAAAACAGCTCTATCAATATCAAGAACACAGATGGAAAACCAGTTCTCAGCAAAGAAGGGAAAGCTGAAAGGTGGAAAGAGTATACAGAGAGGCTCTATGAAGGAAATCAACTTAGAGGCTATATTGTAGGAAGGGGAGAAGAAATAGATGAGGATGAAATAGGAGATACTATATTGAGAGACGAATTTGACCAGAGCACTGAAAGACCTAAGTCATTTAGACTTAGGTCTTTCAGTGCCCCTGGAGTAGATGACATTCCCTCAGAGCTACTGAAGTCTCTGGGAGAACCAGCCATGACAAAACTGTTTCACCTGATGTGTAAGATGTATGACACAGGCGAAGTACCCTCATACTTCAAGAAAAATGTTATAATCCCCATTGCAAAGAAAGCAGGTGCAGACAGGTGTGAAAACTACAGAACCATCAGTTTAATAAGTCATGGTTGCAAAATATTAACATGAATTATTTACATAAGGATGGAAAAGCAGGTAGAAGCCGACCTCGGGAAAGATCAGTTTGGGTTCAGGAGAAATGTAGGAACACGGGAGGCAATACTCACCTTACGGCTTATCCTAGACGACAGATTATGAAAAGGCAAACCTACATTTCTAGCTTTTGTAGATTTGGAGAAGGCTTTTGACAATGTTGATTGGAATAAACTCTTTCAAGTTCTGAAGCAAGCACGAGTAAAATATAGGGAGCGTAAGGTTATTTAAAACTTGTACAAAAACCAGAGAGCGGTTGTTAGAGTTGAAGGGCATGAAAGGGATGCAGTGGTTGGAAAGGTAGTAAGACAGGATTGTAGTCTTTCTCCAATGTTGTTCAATTTGTACATTGAGCAAGCTGTAAAGGAAAGCAAGGAGAAATTTGAGAAGGAATTAAATTTCAGGGTGAAGAATTAAAAACATAGTGTTTTGTCAATGACATAGTAATTCTGTCAGAGACAGCAAAGGACCTGGAAGAACAGTTGAATGGAATGAATAGTGTGATGAAAGGTGCCTATAAGATGAACATTAACAAGAGCAAAACTAGAGTAATGGAGTGCAGTCTAAGAAAATCAGGTGTTGTTGAAGGAATTAGATTAGGTAACAAAACAATAAAGGATTGTAGATGAGTTTTGTTACTTGGGCAGTAAAATAAAAAATGATGGTCGCAGTACAGAGGATATAAAATGCAGAATGGCAATGGCTAGAAAAGTGTTCTTTAAAAATAGGAATTTGTTAACATTGAATATTAATTTAAGCCTAAGGAAGTACTTTCTGAAGGCATTTGTGTGGAGTGTTGCCTTGTATGGGAGTGGAACATGGATGATAAACAGTGTGGAAAGGAAGAGGATAGAGGCTTTTGAAATATGGTGCTACAGAAGAATGCTAAAGATTAGGTGGGTGGATTGCGTAACTAATGAGGTGATACTGAACAGAATTGGGAAGAAAAGAAATTTCTGGAATACCTTGACTAAAAGAAAGGATAAATTGGTAGGACACATTCTTAGACATCAAGGAACTGAGAATTTAGCATTGGAGGGAAGTGTGTGGGGTAAAAACCACAGAGGAAGACCAAGAGCTGGATACAGTAAGCAGATTCAGACAGATGAAGGTTGCCGTTCTTATGTGGAGTTGAAGAGGCTTGCTCAGGATAGGGTGTTGTGGAGAGCTGCATCAAACCAGTCTCCAGACTGAAGACCACAACAACAAAAACAACAATGAATAGAACTGAGTGTCAAGGATGCATAAATGCAAGGCCATTTTTTGCCATCTGTGCCCTTGCAGCATGAGAAGTTTCATAAAAATCAATCAGCTACATAGGAGAGAATGAATCTTTAACTACACAAGTCCATCCTCCCAAATTTGAGCCCATAATTCTCCTACCTGTGTTCAATATCTGCCTTCAAGTTATTTAATTGAGACTCCACAAGAGCTCCCATCTTCTGCCTTCTGATTTATGAATATGTCTGCAGTGAATGGTCACAGAGTAAGAACTAAGTTCAAGTTTGAAACAATGTTTCCCACTGATATATTAGCCTACAAACTGTTCCTTGGTAACACAACCTGTTTTCTTTCATTTTTGTAACACCTTGCACAGTTGAACATGAAAAATGAAGTGAATGGCTCCCCAGTTCCATTTCATGTTGTTCTACTGTAAGTGTATATGTATGTTACACTTACCGGTATACTCTCTTTTATGCAGTGAGTAATATGTATCCGAGTTTGTTCATCAACTATCCGAGCATCCACAGTCTCAGTTGTTTTCTGTGAGTCTTTATCATCAGTCACGTGGAGCTAGAAAAAGAAACACCTTCCACTAGAGCAGACTGTTTATACACTTTTAAAATTAGAAACATATGTGTACTGCATAAAGTGAGACAATCATTTCTCCATATGTTGATATTCAAAGACACAGTAAAATAGATTATGAGCAATATAATTAGGATAGTTTGCAAATCATTACAAAATGTTTGTTGAGACATGAAATATGTCTTTCACAGCTCGAGGTACATCTTTGTTATCCTCATTATATTGTGGAAAACAACATCTAAGAAGAATCATTTCTTTTAATAAACAAATAAAAAGCAGCTACTTCTGAATTTTTGTCATGCTCACTATGCAAGTATTACTTTTTAAGGAAGTGTACATGCTTGTGAACACAGCAGCTCATGATCCACTTGTAGTCACACTGCACAGTGTGTATGTTGTTTGTGAAGACACCGTGATCTACATTTTCATCAACACATCACAAATAATAATGAGGAAAAAAACTAAAGCAATGAGCCTCGCCTAGGCACTCTGTGAGCCACAATAAACTTTACCACTTCAATGGAACTTGTCATAAGACAATTATCTACAATGAGAATGTAAAGTGCACCACATCCTTATAGTAGCCATTGCATGGTATTTGACAACTACCCACAGGCTGAAATCTAGAAATATTACCTCAGAAGAACCAACCACTATGAACAACAAAATCAGACAAGAAAGAAGACTTTTTCAACTTCAAACCATCAGATGTAACATTTCTGTAAGTTTTCTAAATCACTCAAGGCCAATGCCAGAAGGGTTTGTTTGAAAGTGCAAGATCGATTTCCTTCCCATCCTTACCCAACAACCTGAGCGTAGGTCCATCTCAAATCACCACACTGTTGGTGGGACGTACCACTCTAAGCTTCCTTACTTACTTCAACATTTCTTGATTTTCATGGTATCCAATTTTAGGCCAGTAAAATGAACTTCAAAAAGCTGTTAGTCTTCCAAAAATTAGTAGAAAAAGCATCACATTCAAAAATGCACCCCCAAACTAAAAGAATAAATAAATAATTAAATAAAAATAATAAAAAAAATATAAAAATTCCAACAATCTGGTATCCATCAGCTGAACTGCAGAGACTGTAATAATATATGCATCAGGTTGACTGGAAGAACATTTGATATTAGATACAAAGAACTAATAGTATGGAAGTATGTGACAAACAACTCAACGTTGACGCACCACCTTAATAAACAAGAACACTGCAGACCCAGTGCTACAGAAAATAGCATGAAAATCATACAAATCAACAGAAAGAGACACCACTTCACTTTCCAAGGAAAGCTAGACATACACAAAGCATTATCATACAGCAAACAGTTACTCAATGACCAAATAAATAATGGAAACCAAACATTGTATAGAGTATTGAGAAAAGTCCTAATAACCCATCACATACTCGCCCCTCCCCTAACATAAGATCCTCAGAACATGTCATTTGTATCAAAATAAAACTCCCAAACCTTTCCTCTCCCCTAACAACTAATCAGCCTCACTCTCCTCAAGGTTGCCCCCCATCACACTCTACATTCAACTAGAAACACAACTATCAATCCCCCCCCCCCCCCCAAAAAAAAAAAAAAAAAAAAAAAAAAAAAAACCTTACCCCCTACCCAATCCGCACTTGTGCTCCAAACATCACACTATATCCTACTATTTAAAACTTTACACCTGCTATTCACTCATCTTCATCCTCCCCCCTCCCCACAAATGTTTAAAACACAGATTTTCAACCTCAGTAAAAACACATCATCACCCCCAATCATCACCCTACCACTCGTATCTTACATCTTAACCTACATTCCACTATTCACAACATTACATTTACTATCCAATCAATTCCTCCACCATCTCTCCCACACATTCACTCATCAGCCAGAATTGAAATATCACTATTTCTCCATCACTACTATTTCAAAAAATATTATTATTATTATTATACACAATAGCTTAACTTATATATATCACTCTACATCTCACTACTTATCACTTTCCAACCACTATTCTGTCATCATTCCCCTCCCACAAAACACTCATCACACAGAATAGTAATTTAGTCATAACTCAGATTCCCTTACATACACTGTAACATAAAAAGTATAAAAAAGAAAAAAAAAATCACAATTGCAATTTGGGAACTTTACAACATACTATGTGGACTCAGTCACATTCAAAACAAATATGTCTTACCTGTGGAAAATATAAGTAGTCATCAATGAAGTGGAAATTGGTGTGAAAATTAGTGACGCAGAAAAATGATTCTGAGATACAGCATGACACACATTGTCACTCCATGATGTGAGGAGTAAGTAACAAATCAGTACTTTAGATGTTTTGGTAACAAAAGGTATTTGGTCAAAAAACAAAACAAAAATGTAGATATCTATCATTACAGACCATTGAAGATGTTTTACTGTCATTATAATTACATGTCTCTGATGAAAAGAGTCACATCTTATTTGTAGTTGCATAGACAGACAAAAAAATACCCATTACAATTAATGAATGAGCTGTGCTCCGTGCTGTAGCCATGAATCCTCAGGTCAGCACACGAAGAATTCAAAATGATGTTGGTGTCACAAAATCAAGAGTACATCATATTCTGCAACATTATATATGGTATCAGCATGATGGATGCCCTGTACATAATGCCTTATGAGCATTATCAATTCTGGTAGGTGGATTGTACATGGTGGGGCCAGTTAGTTAGCCTGCCCGATCTCTGGCCTTACACCACTAGACTTTTTCTGTGGGGAGCAGTCAAGGATGATATCTACCAAACTACTCCAACAAAACCAGAGAAATTTTAACAACACATCATTGGCATTTGTGCATTCATCATGGAGGATGTAGTCGCATGATATGTGGCGTCCTTCACCCACAAAGTAACCCTATGTCTGAATGCCCATGGGCAACACTTTGAGCATTAGATGTATATGTTCTGTTTGGTATGTAGTAAACATTACGATACCGATCCATGTTACTTCTTCATACAATAACATGATCCAATTGCTATCAGTGCAGAACTGTTGCATTAAGTACTTATTGGGAATATATACAATGTTCAAATGCACCTTGATGGGGTTCATTGATTTAGTTACAGAAATGTGTGAACATGATACATTTTTTGTCATTTCTTATTTTAGACAAAGTCTTGATAGAGATATGCAACCGTCATGCGCATAATTTAAAAATGATTCTAAAATTGCTTTTAGGTTGCTGGAATAATATCATATTTTTCAGTCACCAGATGATGGGCTACACCCAAAACATGTTGTGTAATTAAAATAAATAATCTACTTGCAACAAGTTAAATTATTATTCCAGCAACCTAAAACCAACTTTATAATTACTTTTAAAATTTGTCATTTCTAAAGTTACTAGTTTCTTACATGCAATAGTACAGCATGATACATATTTGAATAACTTCTGGAGAGGGTAAATGTATGCCTGAATGTAATGCACATTGGTCCATTTAAAAGAGGTACCCTCCACTAGTATCTCCTAGACCTGTGGGGATACACAAAACTATGTCCTTTGGTAAGACCTAACCAATGATGTTAAGAAACATTGGTTTGCAACAATCATTCATTTAACGCCACAGTAAGATGTGTGTGTGGGTGAGCACGATAAATGAGACACCCTGTATTACATTCGGACCACGGGATAACTGTCAAATGCAGATTATATATGCCAATCACATCACGGTTACAGGTGGCGCAAGGTTCGTGATTGAGCCTCGAGATGCACAATAGCTACACACTTCATGTTTTTGAAGTGTCAATTTATCTTCTCAATTTCTCGGGATGTAATTGATGTATTTCGATGCAAATAATTCCAATGTTTTTGTGATTTTTCATGCTATTGGTTGCATGACAAATAAACAAAGAAACATAAGTTTTTAGTTTTAAAAAAAATACTATTTCAACACAGTTTAGAATGTCTTATAGTACATACTGCCAAACGCACATATCCATGAGAGTCATTTTGTAATACCTGGTATCTTTCCAGAGATATTGGGGTGAGTAAAATAAATGGGACATTATGCACCTTTGCACGAAAGCAATGATGTCTTGGTAAGTGGCTGGAGGGAATTGGGACCACATCTGCATACACAAGTCAACTAATTCCCATAAATTTCAGGGAGAAGGAACAATTAGACTTGAACCATATTCAATCACGTTCAACATGTGTTCATTCATGTTCGGAACTTGTGAGTTGGGGGACCAGCCCATCAACTGCAACTCGTCACTGTGCTCCTCGAACCACTACATCACAATCCTGGCCTTGTGAAATATCATATTATCTTGCTCAAAAATCCCATTGCTGATAGAAAACATGGTATTCATGCAGTGTTGTACCTGGTAGGCAACCAGTTTGTGATAATTCTTGGCCATCATGGTGCTTTGTACAAGCCCCACTGTACCCATCAATGCCACAAGAAAGTTCATAGAGCATCACTGAGCCGATGCCATCTTCTCTCCATCTGGCAGTATAGCTGTCACACAGCAGCACTGCAGGAAGATGACACACTCACACCCTCCCATTGACATGAAGAAGAAGGTATCAGGATTCATCAGACCATGCAACACACTGTCACTACACCAACTTTCAGTCTCATTTAATCATAGTTGTGGATGTCATGTTGTTAACATTCAGGGATTGTTGGGTGTGGGGGGGGGGGCATTTTGTTACTAGTGTATGGAGGACTGTGTTTTCAGATACACTTGGACTTTGCCCACATTAAAGCATGAAGTTAAATCCACTTCGTTTGCTGCCTGCCCATTTTTACCCGTTTGCCCAACCTAGGACATCTGATATCTTAATGAGGGATAGCTGTCCAACCCCTTGATTTCACCTTGGTTTTGCCACTTGTTGAAAATACCACAGCACTGCTTGAAAATTCAACAGCTTTTGCAATTTCCGAAATGCTCAGAGTAGCACTATCACAAGGAAAAAACTCCCTCCATTTTACCGCATTTACAACTGCACATTAACCAAAGGACTATTTGAATGATTGTAGCATGAAATATGTTCCTCTCCTGTTGCTGCACTGACTAAAACGAAGGCCCCAAGACTCATCAGCTACTGGTACAAAACTGTGTATCATTAATACTTTAATGGTAGAAATTCCATATGAAACAAAACAATTAATTGAAAAACAGTAAGTGGAATGGATATACAATGTTTCAAATGTCTTGGAGTTGCATTCATTGTAACAATTGTTGATGAATGATTTTTGTCTTTCTGTCCGAAGCGAAAACTAACAGTGTAAATGGTTTACCAACTCCCGAACATGCCATGTACCACTGCCCATGGGAAAAAGAGGGCGATTCAAGATTTATTCCACAAACTTCCAATGACTGGGGCAAACAGGAACCCGGACATGCTTAAATTGAAACGGCAAGTCGTTTGGAATCAATGGTATTCTTCGAATCAGAACATTCTATCCTTTGAACTTTTCTGTGATTATCATTGCTGTCTCATTGACTCTACGATCCTGTAGTAGGATTGCGTTGTACAAACGTCAACCGATATTAGATTTTGCACTATAATGGAGATAACAGAGTATGCCTACCCCAAGCATCCATCCTTATGGTAATCACTTTTCTTCTACAACTTTGAGTCACAAACAAATACTCTTTTCTGCAGATGATACAAGAATGACCCATGCAACACAATTGTGGCACTAGAGAAAAACAAATTTTCATTCTTTTTAGGCTACATACAAAGTTTCTATTCATTTTGAATGGCATGTACATATAAACAAAATAAATTGAACAGTGAATAAAGTATGCTATAGTCTCTGTCTGTTAAAGCAAATTTTCACATTATACAATCAGCCTAATTTTCTCAATTCCAAAGCATCCTACTGTATGTAAATATATTCTGGGCTACAACACCACCTAGTCCAGTCATTCTCCTAACCAAGAAATGAACTATAAAAGTAATCATCACGCATCATGCTCAGCCAGTGGCAGAGCTGGAAGGGGGAGGGGGTGCTAATGGGGCTGAAGCCCCCCTCCTCCGGAACCTCCCATAGTTTTTAAATGTTATTATTTTTTAGTGTTTTTATTATTATGTTTTTTAAATAGTACACATACATCACAACATAACTATAATTTGCCAAACACAAGTTAACGTGACAATGAGTCAACAATGTGATGCCGCCACTGAGAATTTGTGCTGCTGTTACTGTGATGGGTTTTAATGCCACCACGACCAACTTTGATGCTGCTGCTATTGTTACTGCTATGTTGAGTGGAATCTTATGAAGGCCGCCAAAAACCACAAACAACAATAGTGTTATTTTAGTTCAATTTTTTCATATAGAGTCTCATGTTAATTAAACAGTTATAACATCGGCGAGCTTCTCATATTACTGATTGTTGAGTGATAAGAACCTTTTACCGTTAATAAATTCAGTAGCCACCCGTCCCCAAGAACCAAATCCTGGCTGTGACGCTACGCTCGGCAAACAAAACGCATTCTTACAACCCCTCTTTCCGAAGTCATAAATCCTGCTGTTCCCCTGTATGTATTAACTTGAATTGTATAAGTATGTTACAAGAATTTACAATACACAAAAGAAATTGTAATCCATGAGCACAAAATGAGGAGAAAGGGAAAGTCCAGCAAGTGAGGACAGCATTACCTGTAAGGCCTAATTATTTATTTCACGGTCATCTTGAAAAATGATTCCCTCTCAGTCTATCTGATTGAGGTTCACAGAGCATGCGATGGTCGTTGGCAAAATGAGCACACTAGCCACCGAGGTTGGAAGTAAAATTTTACATAATTTATAAATGTTCCAATATAGCTAAACAGTGCTGTAGAAATTTTACAGTAGTCTTCCACATATCACCATATCCACTTCTCTGTAAAACCCTAAGAGCATTTTATTACATCATTGCTTCCATTCAGTAATAGAATTTTTAGAACATTTCAATTACAAAAGACTCGAAACAGCATACTGAAACTACTGCAAAGTCTTTAGACCGTAATTCTTGTGTTCCTGAAACAACACATTTTTAGTGTATTTACTCAAATAATACTGTTTTATACTTCATTTGCTAGTTATTCCTTTGTCCTGCAATCTGAAAAGATTTCCGGATGAATAAATAAATTTGCCTTATTGTCTCCCATCATATGGAAATGAGGGAAAAGTTCGAGATCACGGTCAGCGGCATACTGTACTTCCGCGTGTTATCGCGGCCATCTTGGCATCTGTTTCCGTGAGGCATGGGAAGACGAAGCAGCGCGAGTCCTGTTTCTTTCTGTGCGCCAAGTGATACAGTACATCCCCTCTTATCCGACCTTGGATGGTCCGTCACTCCGGTTAGTCCGACCATGCTCAGGCTCGCGACCCTGTGCCGACTTAACACTGACTGGACGCCTGTCGGGCCATTGTTGCGGTATCTGTCGCTATGCATATTGTTATACTGTACGGTATTGTGCAATTTTATCCTTTGTTGGGATTTAAAATGTCGTTGTTTGCTTTATTCCGTGTTCCCTACAGTACTTATTACATTCATTGTATGTACAGTTGTCTGTTTTTCAACACGTACCTCTTTCACTAAATGAAAAATTAGCAGTGCTACAAAGACTGAACAAAGGAGAATCTATCTGAAAAAATTGCTAAGGAACTGAATGGAGGTGTTACGACAATTAAGGATTGGAGGAAGAATCTGAAAGACATTGACTACTAGACAGTTACGATTAATGGTGAAAACACTGAAGAATCGCAGAACATTAAAAAAGCCAAAACTTGAACTGCTTGATAACGCACTGTGGATGTGGTTTTGTCATGAAAGAAGGAAAGGAACTCAAATACCAAGGACAATTCTCAGTGGCGGCGCTAGACGAAAATTGGGCGTCGGCGAACTCGTCTTTGCGAGGCCCCTTTCATTTTTTCATTACTGAAGAAAATGTTAAATGAGCTGAATTATACATCAACAATCATCATACTAAAATTTTATTAGTATAATATGCAAGTATTATTGCAATAACAAGAATTACAATAATCAAACACAAATTAAAGCAGAGAAACTTTTCGGCTTTTCGTTCATTGAATTTTTTTAAGATCACATCTTAATTAATACTAGCCGCTATTTTGGCTTCAGTTGATACTACTGACAACGCAGATCGTGTTTCTTACCTCACGGTGCTTCTCAAGTAAATCTTAATCAATTTTTACTTTGTGAAGCTCCTCTCGGCCGAACCTGTACTGACTGGAACTGAGCGTGATTCTGATTGTTATATAAACATTTCGATATACTTCTTCCAAATCGTTTTCTAATTTTGCAAGTCTTTAACTAAAAATTACTTCATTGCTGCACTCATACGGAAATAAATACGGATAACTAAATAGCTGCCGGCCGGGAATGGCTGAGCGCACTAAGGCGTCATACCACAGTGAGCGAGATCGCTCTCGTCGGGGGTCGGTTACAGATGTGTTCGTCCTTTCGTTAAGCTAGTGTAAGCTGATGCAAGTCGTCGCCACATAACCTAGCAGTTGAATTGCGCCGTTAAACATCAAATTTAAAAAAAAGAAAAAAAGATCTGAAATTTTAACAATGTTTTGCGAGGCCGTCGGCGGTTGCCGACATCGCCGACGCCTAGCGCCGCCACTGCCTGTAGTTCCTGTCTCTTGAGTAATAACTGACAGCTTTCTTCTGTGTTATGTGGAACTTAGTACACATAATTACCTCATCAGTCATGTTATCATCTATCATGAATGAAAGACCTTGCGTCTCTGACCTCACGCCCCTTGCGTTCCCTTTTGAAGCGGGGAAGATTTTTATATTCTTTTTCAGTGCTGCTTGTATGGCGTTTCACTTCACAGATTGGTACCGTCTTCAATATCAGATTAATTGCGACTGAAATCTTGTTATGGATCGGAACTAGGATTTACTTTGTAATAGTAGTACCCTGTTCGTGATCTGATGAGGAATCTAGGCAAAAATCTGTAAGATCTTCATTGCTTGTCGAAAGAAGTATACTTCTTCACATGCTAGCCCCATACCACGTCTACGAGACCTGGAGATTAAATTATGTAGTAGAATAACACTCATTTTCGCGTTGTTTAATGCTAAAGATGGTTAAAAATGAGGAAACTGCATCATGGCTAATCAGGAGAAACTAGAGGGCAATTTATCGAGAGTTAAACTTCTATTTACGAAATAAATTTAAATTTTTTAGCATTGTAGTATGTAGGGTAAGATTTATACAATAAATATTTACTAGAAACTGCCACAAATCAATTTGCTAGGGAAACTAGACGTGACACAAAACAGTTCAAATCTACTTGTAAGACAGGCAACGCGCTGCAAATCTGCTACCTTGATGAGCTCCCTGACAATACTTTTTTTGAGTGGACACAGTCATGCCCTAGAAACTCAGAACCTTCACTGAGATCACTGTTAAGGCTGAATTGAGGAATAGCTAAAGCGGAAATATGGCATCTCCATTATTGCGACAACAGTGAGCATTTAAAGAAAAGTGGTAGCACATTTGCAACGGCGCTGCCGCACGAGGGTTATATACCTACCTATTTCATAATTACACATTTCTTAAATGACAAAAAAAGGAATATTCGTTAACATTGTAATATTTACCGTCATTTCTGGAGATGTCTGTTTCTTGCAGTTACAAAGTCCTTCTGCCTGAAATGAAATAAAATTCAGTACGTTAACTTACACTGTATTTTTTAAAATAAAAGTATAGCAATATAAATATCAAAAGGTGTACTAGCAGGGAATGAGTGATATATTTTGGCAGCAAAATTCTGATATGCAGTGTTTTCCATTTCCTTGTTAATAACACATCATCTGTTCACGATAACAAGTCAATTCACATACCAACAATGCAAATTACACAATTAAATCTAGTGGTCCTACAGAATCAGTAAGTATGTTACACACACATAAACGTCAAACAAGTTATCAGAACTCAGTACTGTGTATGACAACCGCCTAGAAATTGTTTTAATCTATAAAGTGGCACAATAACAAAGCTTGTATTTTACAGATACTTGAAAATATTGCCAAATACCAGCTCAAATAGTGGTAATTTCATAACGCTGATCGGCTAGGACCAGAAAAAAAATCACTAGATGCAAAATGATACATATGCATAGATACCTAAAGAAATGTATACACACTTATTCTTACCAGATCGGTGTTGCTGATAACCGCAACGCTACCATTTGGCTCGCGTAAAATCAGATCCAAGATTTCCTTTCTTCCACTTGGTGTAAGAAAGAGCGTTGGAAACAATTGCTGGCACAAAATACTTGCTTTGTTGCTGTTATCCATGTAAGCAAATTGGCTCAACTTTTATAAAGGATTCTGAAATCCACAACGGATAGTGTGAAAGCGGTCTCAATGAAACGATACGGTACTTTTTATGTATAAGCTAGGAATACAGTAGCCATGTGGCAGTAGACAGACGACCAGATACAGGGACAAACACGCTACTCCAGACGCCTAGCGTACCGGTACGCTATTAATAACACTTCCGCTACAACGGCGTTTTCGATTTTCTCTGGAGAATATACAGTAGTCATTCTTAAATTTCATCGTTACGTGTATCCCTCATTTGTTGTTACACGCGCTCTCTTCTGAGTTTCTCTGAAACGTAATCCTTGGAATAACAACTAAACCACTGTAATGCATAGTTATCAATGATAATGATTATTAAGAGGCTAAGAAGATCAGTATGGAGCGATCTTCTTTTATAGATTTAATTTGCTGTTCGTTCCAAAGATCCATCTTGAAGAGATCCTCCTGGATGTGGAACATTCTTGTAGAATCATTTCAGCGAAGTCATCAACGAACACATTCACAACATAACCGGAATTATGTTTCGAACATCACATTACAGACTCGATACATATCGTATTGACAGAATTATCGGCACTTCCAGCTAAATAAACATTTGTAATGAGCAAAAAATAAATTCTGGTTTTAGGCTAAGGATAATGTATAATAAACTTGCCTTTTATTAATATGAATTATTGCAGCCATTTTTCTCAAAGTATTTAATTTATTAAGATAGCTTTAATCTTTTTTAGGGAGGGTACTGGACTGCATTAATGGAGTACCGTAAAACCGGGTGTCTCGGGACATTTTGCAAGTGTTTCGTTTTTTATTATGTTGGAAGCAGTGGGAGGCCAGAACTGTGTTTTGCTGCTTATTATTGTTTATGCGATAGTGTGCTGATGTCCTCAGTTTGAAGGAAATAACTTGTTATCAATTTAAGTACTACATTTAATCGTCTGAAAAGTGTCACAATAGTAACAAAAAAGTGATAGTGAAATAGGAAGACCTGCTGTTTGTCATGTATTAATCGTGGAAATATGGTTAATGTTTAAATGCGATCCTCACTTCTATCTTTAATAATAAGCACATAAAGATTAATAAAAATTTAGACCCATATTTTTAGTGAAAATGTCTATTTTGAAAATGATAGCAAACGTGGGGTGACTTGGGACATGTTGATTGTTAGATCTTTCATTAGACTTAAGTAAAGAGACTTGTATGCACAAAAACGCATTAAAATGAAATTTTTTGTGTATCTTATATGTTTTATGGTTTGGTTAAGAGGTTGTGAAAACATTCATAGGGACAATACGGACCATAAAAGAATCCAAAGTGAGGACATCATTTATGAGAAAATCTCAGAAGCAATCAGACATTTATGTTTTTCCAAATAAAGAAGACATTCAAGAAGTTTTTATTTCACAAATTATGTACAAACTTGTTCCCCTCTTTGTTCGTCGTGGTCGTTACAGGATCCCATACGAAACTGCAGAGTAACTTAATGTGAAAAAACAAATTACTGTAATTAAAAACAACATGAAACAATTAATTTTTCTGCTTTTACATGTGAAACACTATTTATTTTTTTTTAAATAAACAATCCGTATATTTCCCGATCAAAGTTTCACTCTTATACGATGCCTACCGGTACCTGAAAAGTTCAAATCACAAATCCTTGTCCTGTAATAGTTGGACACTGATTTGTATGGAAAATTTCATATTTTAAGGTCGTTTGGTTATGTGAATCATGTTAAAATACTGTAAGACGAACCAAATATTATAAAGATGTATAAAAACAATGTACCTAATATTGAGAATTGGGCTGTAAATAACGTTTTCTTTCTAACCCATGATATAGTAGTGAACAGTTTGAGATTAAACACTTTCATACTATTAAACAATATTTTTTTTTTATTACTTCTCTTCAGTGGCGTAGCTATGATAGGGATAGGCGGGGCAAAGCCCCGGGGCCCCCGAGCTCAAGGGGTCCCTCGGTGTCCGTAAGCGACGTTCGTAAAAAAAGTTACAGTAGAGCGTCGATTTGTTTCCGGTTTTTCGATCATCCATGTCCCCTAATTATTTCGGATAATCGACGATCTATGCATCTAATATTTTAGTAGACTGAGGGATTTTCGACTTTTAACTTTTTGAACCCTGACCAACAAACCTCAAACGCACGAAGTGAAATCCAAAAATTATTCCCAACTGAGAATATAAGCATAACAACGTTTATTGCTTGTCCGCTAAGACGTGGACCCTGCCACTATTATTGTGTTGTCGGTTGAAATCGGAGTTGACATGGCTGCCAATCGTTGCGAAATAACAGTGAATGGCGCTGAGTTACTAGCAGCGTGTTTGGCGATACACGGAGCGATATTTGAATATGATGCCTCTACAATGTATTATTACAGAACGGTATCGTTATACTAACTCAACTGTGTGTGTTGTGAAGTCCCACAAGGGAGTGCTCCTTAATCATATATACCAATGAAGTGCTGTAACCAACTACACGTTGAAATTCATGCAAGAAGAAGAGTAAATATGGATACTGGATGGTTTTGTTGACTGTATTAGTGATCGGTGCGTCATCAGTGAAACCTTCTGCCTGCAACTTCATTCGCCTAGTATGGAGTAACTTCGAAAACTACCCCTTGGGGTCGTTTTATCCGTATGTTCTATCCAGGTCCAACTTTATCCCTCTGCAAAATTTAATCCAAAGCCACACAGTAGTTTTTGAGTGAAAGCATAACAAACAAACAAACTTTCACAGTTACAAGTATATAAGACAGTACGATTATAGTCGGGCGGCCGTAGCCGAGCGGTCTAGAGCGCCATGATGCGGATCGCGCGGTCTCCTCCGTCGGAGGTTCGAATACTCCCTCGGGCATGGATGTTTGTGTTGTCCTTAGTATAAGTTAGTTCATAAGTAGTTTGTAAGTTTAGGGACTGATGACCCGGCAGATAAGTCCCATAAGCTTAACAAACATAAAAAAAAAGTAGGACTAAACATTGTCTGCTGAATGACAAGCAATAATTTACTGGGTAGTATATAGTTTGCCTTATTATGTCTTCCAGTGGACGGCAAGGAGCTGATGACGAAGTAGTTTTGTATCTGTATAGTTTAAAGAGGGGCCCCAATGTCATTTTTGCCCCAGAGCCCTTGTTTACGCCACTGCTTCTCGTCTTCCTGCAAACTGAAAGGCACTTGCATCAGTGTTGCCAACAGTAATAGACAGCAAATTCGCAGTCGCGGTGCGTGGTATTGTTGCACAACATCTATTTATTTAGTTTTTAATATTCATGTCCCCCTTTTCTTATATATTTCTACGCTTAGGAAGTTGAACCTACAGCATGAAATACGTTATGGTCAACTCCTTTTGGTCGTATGACGTCCTGTTGCGCCGTAACGCGCCGAAAAACACTGACGGCCTCTTTACCAGCTCAGGAGGGTGCACTGCAGCTGCAATCCCTGGCGGACAGCTCAGCCCATTTAGTCAAAGCATTATGGACAAGTGAAAAAAATATAAATAAAACATGAGCGTATAAGAAATTACATTTTAAACTGAGTTAATTTGGAATGATGCGCTCAACGGCCACAAAATAATTACTAGAAACATTAAATGAAGCAGCATCGGCCGTGAAAATCTTTTGCATTTAAATGTCGCAAATCGATTTCCGTTATCCTAGTAATCATCCTCAGAGCAGATGCAGAAATTCACAAAAGATGTTACATGAATTTTGGCATTACACATATATCTGACGTATCCCATGATATAATATCTGGAAAGTGTATTACGGTATGGAATATGTAATATATATGTGAAATGCCACAATTCATGTAACATCTTTTGTGAATTTCTACTTCTGCACTGAGAATGATTACTAAGATAACTGGAATCGATTTTCGACAATAAATGCAAAAGATTTTTACGGCCAATGCTGTTACATTTAATGTTTCTAATATTTAAATAGCGTTTCTATTTCACGAAACTCGAGCCATAATGGCGATATTTGGCACAAAATCCGCAAATTTTCAAAAAATGTTTCTTCCCACAAAAAAAGGAGATAAATCCGATGGAAAATGTTAAATTAGAAAGTCATAGGCCTTAATATTATCAAGCTATTATTTTTATATTTTTTGAAAGTAGCGAATATTTTGTTACGTTTCGAAATATATCGAAAAAACCTTTAAAAACTAGATTCTCATGAGTATTCATGGTTACAAACTTACTATTAGCCGTAGGTATGGTACGAGATAAGTCAAAACAGCATTTGTTCCAAATTTTAACAATATGAAGTATTTTTCAAGATATATCTATCTTGGGGGGGGGGGGGGGCTTTTCGAAAATTGGCCCGAGTTGCTCAGGGAGTCGACCTAGAGCAACGGTTCTTGGTCGGTTTTCTTGATGAAGAATTGTAATATGACGCTATTAATTTTATTTATTTATTTTTATTATTACAATTATCAAAGGACTTTGAAAAAATTGCACTGTTTTGGGCCCATATTTTTGAACTGGCTATTTCTATTGTCACGTTATGAAATCAAATGTTAAATAAATATATTGTTGACTTTTTCCACAGATTTCAAAAATGGTAATGTTATTCTAAGACCTTTTGGGGCCGAGATAACTATTTTTTTCTTAGAAAAAAATGTAGTGGACGTAATGAACATTTAACAGCGATGTGATTCATGGAGCTTAATATTGCTAGTAAGAAAAAAATACTATGGTACATTGCATTGTTTTCTAGTACTAAAAAAAAGAGCTGGCGCATAGAGTTGGGGTGACGGGGGAAGTGTGAAGGGGAGGATCTACGGTCGAGCGCCAACAGTTGTGCCTGCTTGGAAAAACATTGCTCAACTCGAATTTATTTGGAATTTGAATTTATTTATTTTTGTCTGGAGACAACATTGCTATTGAATGTGACATCGTCAAATTCAAGTTATTTCATTACAGAATAGAATATATATAACGTAATACATTTAAAATTTCCAATACATTCCATTAACATACTTTATATGGTACAGCATTTGAATAACATTATTCGTGATTCCCTTAACTGGAATGATGCGCTCAACAGCCATAAAATAATTACTAGAAACATTAAATGAAGCAGCATTGGCCGTGAAAATCTTTTGCATTTAACTGCCGCAAATTGATTTCCGTTATCTTAGTAACCATCCTCAGTGCAGATGCAGAAATTCACAAAATATGTTACATGAATTTTGGCATTCACATACATCTGACGTATTATAATATTAATCTTCCTCCTCAACATTATTTCACAAATCAATCGCACTATTATATAGGAAATCGTCAATTTCATAGAAGGCATTTCTCTTTAGCCAGGTTTCCATTGCAATTTTAAATTTATTGTAGGGTAGATCCTTAACATTTTGTGGTATTTTATTAAGAAACGTCTTGCCAATGTGGGCAATATTGTTTTTAGTCTTGGACATTCTAGTCCTGGGAACATTTATCAAGTTTCTGTTCCTGGTTTAGTGAGTATGAACATCTGCACTAGTTTCATATGTATGGGCATTCTCTTTAGCGTACAAGAGAACCTGGAGAATGTACAGGCTGGGAACAGTGAGTATTTTATGTTTAATGATATGTTCTTTGCAAGAAGTTGTTTTTTGCCAGCATCTTATTGCTTTCTTTTGCTAGATAAATACATTCTTAGCTCCAGCAGAGTTTCCACAGAGTATTATCCCATAACACAAATGTGTATGAAATAATGCATTGTAGGCTATAATCAGGTGGTCTTTACTGATACAGCTCTTTAATTTTCTGAGCAGATACACTACTCTAGATAATTCATTGCAGATTTTCTCAGTTTGTTCAGTTCATTATTGAGATTCCTGAGGGGGAAAAGACTGTTTTCTGTTTTATTAACATTTAGTTTTAATCTATTTTCCCTAAACCATTGATTAGCCTTTTCCATTAATTGGCAATTCATTTCTACCACGGTCATTTCATCTGTATGAGATGTGATAAAAGTGGTGTCATCGCATACATAACTACTTTTCCTGGGACCAGATCTGGCAGCTGATTAACATATAATACAAAATTAGATTTTTTGTGTGGATTAATAATCAGCTGTTGTTTCCTGTTAGTTAGTAGAGAAGAGCCAGTTCATTGCCTGTTATTCCATAGTGTTCTATTTTTCTTATTAGGATATCATGTGAGACTGTGTCAAGGGCCTTGCTGAGATCCACTAGGGTGGCGTGAGTGTGCAACGCCTACAGAATGAACATCATTGGTTACAATTACGGTAATGGAGAGGGATGCACATAAAGGCAGAAAACTGCGCCACCTTCGTTATTGATGCCAACTATTAGTAACCAACTAGTAAAGTGAAGCGTGCAAGCGCGTAGTGCCTTTAGCTAGAGCAGGAAATGGTATGAGCGGGCTTGCCGCCATTGCGAATGGGCACGGGAGTGGGGGGATGGGGGAGGGGCTTGAGGGGTAGACTGGCGTATGGTCTATCCGACAATAACATTCTCAACAGACCGCACTTACAAAATTTTTGATATCTCGTTTGCTTCTCTATCTGCAGTAACACAATACCGTACCTCAAATCTCTCTACAAGTGAACTATAGACCATGATTGAATTTATGTTGTAAATAGCTTACGAAATAGTGAATAGAATTTATAAAACGTATGAACTATAGGTGGATTCCTATACTCATAGCTTTAGCTAAGTACTTACTCTTGAAATATAAGATTCTAGCTATATTTCTAAATACTTTTGTGAATAAACTTAATAACTTAACATCTCCTGAAATTTTTATTTAATATTATATGAGGAACAACTAAGTTCGGAAGCGATGCAGTGTTAAGGAAATCAGCTTCAAACTTAAGGTAACTATGAATAATAAAGCAAACAATTAAAATATAATGTTGAAACAATTAAAGATTAATGAAAATGCCAATAAACGTAAAAATGATAGTTAAATGAAATTTTTATAATTTCGAGTCTATTTGGCTCATAAAACTGTTTCTACCGCGTTAAGCTACATCATATGATGTTGAATGTGGACCAGAAGCCGAAATTTCGAAGATTTTGCAAGTGTGAGCAGTTTAGAATGTTGTCAGGGAGAACAGCCGCCCGTCTCGCACACCTCGCCCTTTACCAGTTGCCACTTGCTCATTCTAACTCACTTTACTAAACGGATAGTAGTACTAGAAAACAATGTAATATACCATAGTATTCAATATTAAGCTTCATGTAGCACATCACTGTAAACTGTTAATTACGTCTAGATTTTTTTTCCAAGAAAAATATTTATCTCAACCCAGAAAGTCATAAAACATTGTTTGTTATAAAATCTACGGAAAAATATCAGCAATATGTTTCTTTAACAGTTTATTTCATAACATAAGAATAGAAGTAACGTTTAAAAAAAGGTAAAAAAACACCCCAAAAAAAGCATATTTTTCAAAGTTATTCTTTGATACTTAAAATTTAAAAATAAATCATTAAAACACCATTACTCTAGGTCGACCCCCGGAGCAACTGTAGCCAATTTTCAAGAAGGCCTTAAAAAAATAATAATGCTTAATATTTTTAAATTTTTCGAAAAATTACTGTTTCAACTTATCTTGTGCTAACAGCTAATAGTAAGTTTGGGACAGCGAATGTTGACGATTTATAAAGAATCTAGTTTCTAAAGTTTTTTACGAAATATTTCGAAACGTAACAAAGCAATCAAGGCGTACAAAAAAGCAATCAATATATAATCTTAAGGCCTATAACTTTCTAATTTATCATTTTTAATCTACTTAAGATAAACCGTTTTTTGCAACTTTGCGAGTTTTTGGCAAATTTACCCATCTTGACTCAAGCTTCATGAAATAGAAACTCTATTTAAAATTCAATTTCCTATACGCTGATATTTTTTGCTTTCAAGTAATAATTTTTGCATATTTAACATTTCGCCGTCACAGAATGCTTGGACTAATTATACTTAAGGCAGCGACAAGGATTTTCCTTACAGTATACCATGTTCTTGACTTTCCTGAGAATGGTACATGCCCAACCTCTGTGATATCTGTTACACAGAATCAATGGTCAGTTTTTACATTTTAAACGTAAAGAATTTCACTGCAGTACCTACTTCATACTTAAATGTCAGCTATATTTAATTAAAATGTTGATGTATGGGATTATGATTACAATAAATAAGTTAAGAGGTGTAAGTGCAGGATTTATTTATTTATTTTATGTGGTACATTTCACAGGTATTACCCGACAAGACTAAGTGGTAACTATGACACATAACTAGCTACTGCCAAGCTCTGGTTAGGGCATTTGGATAGAGACAGGCATGCGCATCAACTTCTAGTGGAGTAGCAGCTTCCATTGCATTTTTAGTTCCAAACAATAACAAGAATCTTCTGAAAAGGATTTTTTTTTTTTTTTAATTGCTGTTATTGCTTTGAAATATCATTTGATTCATTTCTAATACACATATCAGTACGCAAATAAGGTATGGATTAAAAATCAATCTGGTTGTAATAAATTATTTTGAGGGGCAACAGGGAGAAGACAGCTTCTAGGTGAAGAATTACTAGAAGATAACCATGATTACTCTGCTGGATACTTTTGATAGTAGAATAAGAAGTATTTTGAATTTTTGTAATAAATTACTTTAATTGCATTTTAGCAACAATGGAAGGTCCAGTAAGGAATGTTAATAATAATATGTAGCTAGGTAACAACTCACCATAAAGACGAATGTTGAGCTGTCGTCCATCACAAATAAAAGACACACACAAACACACACACAATTCTAAATTTTCACAGTGTTGGGCGGCCAGAGATGGAGAACGTGTGTGGATAAGTGTGCCTGAGTGATTGTTTGGATGAGTGTTTTCTGTCTGAGGAAGGCCACGGCAGAAAATTTAGAATTGTGTGTGTGTCTTTTATTTGTGCCTGTCGTCTTTAATTGCATTTTTTGACATTTGACATTTTCAGTGTTACATGTACCTTTATCTCACAAACCACTAAGTCAATAATATTAAAATTTTCAGAAATGCTATATAACATTTAAAAGAGGCCACTGCACTAGAATCAGGCTTATTCTCTGAACTAGGGAAATTTAAGTTAATTTTTTTTTTCCATTAAGAAACTGGCTTATCGGTAAAAACATCATAAAAATTTTAACAAAAAAAGAAGAAAACAATAACATTGCTTCTAGTTCAGTGGACTAACACTATATGCTGAAAATAGTTGCCAAAATTTCAAAGTTTTATATAAAACAGTTCCAGAGAAAAAGGTACATAAAGTTAGCAAACTCAACATTGGCGAGACAGAGCATTCGAATTTCCCTTAACAGTGACGGGCAATTATCTACATTGAAAATAGCTCATCTGTCTTCAAAATTAATCTAAAATTGGTTTATCAATAAATTAATATCAAACAATGTGATGTTTAAAAAGGTTTTCAGTTACAGTACCATCAAATAAACCATGACTTATGACAAAAAGCACTTGCAATTAAAAACCAATCTCTTTCAGTGGGTGAATAAAACAATTTAACTGTGAAGCAAGACACTTAGCAAGTGAATTACAAGATAGCTATGTTGTAGACTCACAGAAGGTCGTGCAATTTACGTCGCAGTAGCTTCAAACAACATTTACAGGTACGAGCCATATGAGCCACTATAAATGGTAGAAAACAACATGCATCATTTACAAGTAGTTAGTATTGTTATTGCCTATATGTAGATATTGCTTGTTATCGGCAAAAAATTAAAAATAAAAGACTGTAAGAAAAGGTCATAGCATTGGACCCTTCTCAGAGGGGCAAAAGAAAAAAACAGGTATTGAAACCTGTCATCATGGTCCGTTCTAGCACTAACGCTGCCTTGGACAAAAAAAGTGACAATGCTGCCCCTCATAAAGTGCGGGTCCAAGGGAGGGTGGGGGAGAGGGGACGGTGTAGGCGTTGGAGTCATAATCCACATATTGTAATGAAATATTTGTATTTTACTAATTTTTAGACTTTGTCACATTATTATTATTATTATTATTATTATTATTATTGCTGTTATTGTTGAATTCATTTCTTACAATATTACTATTCTGAATCATGACCCTTTCAAAACCAAAAGCCTGGAAGATGACCTTTCTAATCCTGAAAACCCCCATCTGCGCCTGCTTCTTATAATTAGGTAATTTAAATATTTTACTTACTGAAATAAAATTTAAGGCTTTTAAATATAATATAAAAATAATGTATATTAATGCATATAACCACTCCCATGAACCACAGACATTGCCGAGGTGGGGTGGCTTGCGTGCCTCAACGATACAGATAGCCGTACCGTAGGTGCAACCACAGCGGAGGGGTATCTGTGGAGAGGCCAGACAAACGTGTGGTTCCTGAAGAGGGGCAGCAGCCTTTTCAGTAGTTACAGGGGCAACAGTCTAGATGATTGACTGAGCTGGCCTTGTAACATCAGCTAATGTGGCTTTGCCACACAGCTACTGCGAACGGCTGAAAGCAAGGGGAAACTACAGCCGTTATTTTTCCCGAGGACATGCAGCTCTACTGTATGAACATATGATGATGGCATCCTCTCGGGTAAAATATTCCGGAGGTAAAATAGTCCCCCATTCGGATCTCCGGGCGGGGACTACTCAGGAGGATGTGATCATCAGGAAAGACAATACTGGCATTCTACGGGTCGGAGCGTGGAATGTTAGATCCCTTAATCGAGTAGGAAAATTAGAAAATTTAAAAAGGGAAATGGATAGGTTGAAGTTAGATATAGTGGGGATTAGTGAAGTTTGGTGGCAGGATGAACAGGATTTCTGGTCAGGTGAGTACAGGATTATAAATACAAAATCAGTTGGGGGTATCACAGGAGTAGGATTGATAATGAATAAGAAAATAGGAATGCGGGTAAACTACTATGACCAGCACAGCGATCGCATTATCATTGTCAAGATAGATACGAAGCCAACACCGACAACAGTAGTACAGGTTTATATGCCAACTAGCTCTGCCGATGATGAGGAGATCGAAGAAATATATGAGGAGCTAAACGAAATTATTCAGACAATTAAGGGAGAGGAAAACTTAATTGTTATGGGAGACTGGAATTCGGTAGTAGGACAAGGAAGGGAAGGGATGATAGTGGGTGAATATGGTCTGGGCAAAAGGAATGAAAGAGGAAGCCGCCTGGTAGAATTTTGCACGGAACATAATTTAGTTATAACAAACACATGGTTTAAGAATCACAAAAGAAGGTTGTATACGTGGAAGAGACCAGGAGACACCGGGAGATACCAGATAGATTTTATAATGGTAAGACATAGATTTCGGAACCAGGTTTTGAAGTGTAGGACATACCCAGGGGCAGACATAGACTCTGACCATAACTTGTTGGTTATGAACTGTAGGCTGAAACTGAAGAAACTACAGAAAGGTCGGAAAATAAGGAGATGGGACCTAGATAAATTGAAGGAACCTGAGGTTCTTAAGAATTTCAGAGGGAGCTTCAGGCAACAATTGACAGAAACAGGGGAAAATAAAACAGTTGAGGAGGAATGGGTAAAATTGAGAGATGAAATAGTGAAGGCAGCAGAGGACAAAATAGGTAGGAAGGCAAGACCTACAAAGAATCCTTGGATATCACAGGAGATACTAAATTTAATCGATGAAAGGAGAAAAATGCAGTAAATGAAACAGGCAAAATGGAGTACAGACGAGTAAGAAATGAGATTGACAGGATGTGCAAAATGGCTAAGCAGGAATGGCTAGAAGGCAAATGCAAGGATGTAGAAGAATGTATAAATAGGGGAAAAATAGATACAGCCTACCGGAAAATAAAAGAAACATTTGGCGATAAGAAAAACAGCTCTATGAATATCAAGGACACTGATGGAAAACCAGTTCTCAGCAAAGAAGGGAAAGCTGAAAGGTGGAAAGAGTATATAGAGGGGCTCTACAAAGGAAATGAACTTCGAGACACTATTGTAGGAAGGGAAGAGGATATAGATGATGATGAAATAGGAGATACTATACTGAGAGATGAATTTGACAGAGCACTGAAAGATCTAAGTCAAAACAAGGCCCCTGGAGTAGATGATATCCCGTCAGAGCTACTGAAGTCTCTGGGAGAACCAGCCATGACAAAATTGTTTCACATTGTGTGTAAGATGTATGAGACAGGTGAAGTACCCTCATACTTTAAGAAAAATGTTATAATCCCCATTCCAAAGAAATCAGGTGCAGACAGGTGTGAAAACTACAGAACCATCAGTTTAATAAGTCATGGTTGCAAAATATTAACACGAATTATATACAGAAGGATGGAAAAGCTGGTAGAAGCCGACCTCGGGGAAGATCAGTTTGGGTTCAGGAGAAATGTAGGAACACGGGAGGCAATACTCACTTTACGGCTTATCCTAGAAGATAGATTAAGAAAAGGCAAACCAACATTTCTAGCTTTTGTAGATTTGGAGGCTTTTGACAATGTTGATTGGAATAAACTCTTTAAAGTTCTGAAGCAAGCACAAATAAAATATAGGGAACGTAAGGTTATTTACAACTTGTACAAAAACCAGACAGCGGTTGTCAGAGTTGAAGGGCATGAAAGGGATGCAGTGGTTGGAAAGGGAGTAAGACAGGGTTGTAGCCTTTCCCCAATGATGTTCAATTTGTACATTGAGCAAGCTATAAAGGAAAGCAAGGAGAAATTTGGAGAAGGAATTAAAGTTCAGGGTGAAGAATTAAAAACATTGCGTTTTGCCGACGACATAGTAATTCTGTCAGATACAGCAAAGGACCTGGAAGAGCAATTGAACGGAATGGACAGCGTGCTGAAAGGTGCATATAAGATGAACATTAACAAGAGTAAAACTAGGGTAATGGAGTGCAATGTAAGAAAATCAGGTGATGCTGAAGGAATTAGATTAGGTAACGAAACAATAAAGGAGGTAGATGAGTTTTGTTACTTGGGTAGTAAAATAACAAATGATGGTCGCAGTACAGAGGATATAAAATGCAGAATGGCAATGGGTAGAAAGGCGTTTTTGAAAAAGAGAAATTTGTTAACATCGAATATTGATTTAAGCCTAAGGAAGTCCTTTTTGAAGGCATTTGTATGGAGTGTTGCCTTGTATGGGAGTGTAACATGGACGATAAGCAGTGTGGACAGAAAGAGGATAGAGGCTTTTGAAATGTGGTGCTACAGAAGAATGCTGAAGATTAGGTGGGTGGATCGCGTAACTAATGAGGAGGTACTGAACCGAATTGGGGAGAAAAGAAATTTCTGGCATACCTTGACTCGAAGAAGGGATAGATTGGTAGGACACATTCTTAGACATCAAGGAATTGTGAATTTAGCGTTGGAGGGAAGTGTGTGGGGTAAAAATCGCAGAGGGAGACCAAGAGACGCGTATAGTAAGCAGATTCAAGTGGATGTGGGTTGTCGTTCTTATGAGGAGATGAAAAGGCTTGCTCAGGATAGAGTAGGGTGGAGAGCTGCATCAAACCAGTCTCTGGACTGAAGACCACAACAACAATGCATATAAATTAAAAATTGCATTATGTGTCAAGCAGAAAGTGACATCACTAGACTAAATGAGTACACCATAATCTAATAGTTAACAATTTACAAAATTTAGGTAAATATACAAATAACACTGACGACTTTTAAATGGAAACAGTTTACAAAGTTACATTCTGTGTAAGGCACAATATGGTGCATAATTCAAATAAACAAGTAGTGTAATCTAATTACTATGTTTCTTAATATTGGCATATTTTGCTTTGTAAATTTTTTATCATGACCACCCCATTTTTATTGTTTGTCACTCAAGTACACAGAATATCGTGGTCACGGTGATCTATGCATGGAAGCAATACGCCCCAAAAGCACAGAACACTGCCAAACATTACGGGAGAGTCAAAAACTGAGCAAAAAACTGAAAACTGTTGAGTAATATATTGTAGTATGAAATGAGAAACATAAGCCCTTTGAAGAGTCAGGAAAAGTGTAATGTAAGTATAGTAAAATGCTGCAAACAGGTCCATTCTTTGTTGTTGTTGTTGTTTGGATGTTTTAGGGAGACAAAACTGCAGAGGTCATCAGTCCCCCATTCCATCATTGGGTGACATAAGGAGAAGCATAAATGGGGAAAAGAGCCCAGAGTTTAAAATAGCAAAGGGGAGGAATATCCCCCCAAGTCAGTAAAAGGACAACACAGTCAACAAGAGACAACACAAAATGAGAATCACACAGAAACACCGAACAACAACAAGAAATGGAATGTCTATGGTTGACAGACCATGAGATTAAAAGAGGAAAAGTCAACCACGCGGCAATATGTGTAAACCTACAATCAGAGGGTACGAGGCAGGAGGAACACAGACAGTGTACTGAAACAAAGCATAAAAGAGTGGTGAAAACCACTGTCACGATTAAAACTTAAAACTGAATCAGCCATTTTGGCATCATCATGTAAAACCTCTGATAAAAGTGCAGGAAAATTAAAACTCCACAGCAGGGCAGCTAAAATAGGGCAGTCCAACAAGATATGGGATACTGTCAAGCGCGAACCACAGGGGCACTTGGGCAGGTCCTCACTACAAAAGAGATGGCCATGTGTCACCCAAGTATGGCCAATACAGAGCCAGCATAGGACTACAGAGTCCCAGCAAGAAGCCTACATGGAGGAAAGTCACATAGCTGTGGTCCCTTTACAGCCCGAAACTTGTTGGGCAAGGTCATGGTACACCACTCAGAATGCCAAAGCTTAGCAATATAACAGCGCAACTCTACCCGAAGGTCAAAAGCTGGGTGGCCTATCTCCAGAGCAGACTCACTGACAGCAAGTCTGTCAGCATGTTTGTTTTCCGGAGTACCAACATGACCCGGAGACCAGGCAAACACCACTGATCGACCAGATCAGTCAAGGGCAGATAGGGTCTCCTGTATGACCAGCACCAGGAGAGAACGTAGGTAGCACTGGTCCAGAACTCCCAGGCAGCTCAGTGAGTCGCTAAAGATAAGGAAAGACTCACTTAAGCAGGAACATATATGCTCGAGAGCTCGGTAAATGGCCACCAGCTCCACAGTGTAGATCACTGCAGCCATCAGGCAGAGAGTGCTGTTCAATATTGCTATCATGAACGAATGAAAAGCTAATGTGGCCCTCAACCATTAAGCTGTCCATGTAGATCAGGTCATATCCGGCAAACTCAGCTACAAGGGCAAAGAACTAATGATGGAGTGACTCTGGAGGAACTGAGTCTTTAGGTCCTTAGGCCAAGTCCAGTGAAGTACACGGACTTCGCAAACACCATGAGGGTGTACATGTGTGAGCCCGGTATGGAGAAGGAAGAGGGAAAGCCTCAAGGTCCAGCAGAAGGGATCGGACTCAGAAAGTGATAATATGACCTGATCTGGGTCGTCGTCGTTGAGGACAGATGACCACGTTCAAGAAAAGCAGGCAGTGGTTTTGCACACATGCTGCATACGCCCCTAGCAGTTGGCAACGGATCTGCAAAGGTGGGGCCCTGGCCTCCACAAGTAATCTGTTCACAGTGTTGTTGCGGAAGACACCTGTCACAATGTGAACCACACAGTGGTGAATTGGGTCCAGCAAGCACAATGTTGAAGGTGATGCTGAACCATAGGCAAGGCAGCCAAAGTCAAGCTGCAACTGTACCAGCAGTGTGTATAGTTGCAATAGAGTGCAGCGATCAGCACCCCAAGTGGTATGGTGCCAGAACTTCTGTTACAGCTGACAAATGTGTGGAAGCCACATCAGCCGGGCATCAAAGATCAGCCCTAAAAACCTATGGTTTCCACTACGTCAAATAAGTGGTTGTCAAGATAAAGTCAGGGTGAACAGTCCGACGTTGACAGATGTGCATAACACTTCTCTCTGCAGGAGAAAATTGGAAGCTGTGGGAAATAGCCAAGGACTGCACCTTCCGAATGGCTCCCTGCAATCTGCGTTCAATGACTTGGATGTTGGAGGAGCTAAAATAGATACATAATTTTAATAATGATTTTAAAACTGCTAGAGATTGCTTGAATAATCAAAAGATGTAATCAGTAGATTATTTATTTTCAGTTCACAACATGTTTCGGGCATAGCCCATCATCTGGTGATATGTCAATAAGATACATATACAGCCAATTAAGTATATACACAAAATTATTTGCAATTTATAATTAACATGTGAAATATTTTTTTATGTTGTGAACTGAAAATAAATAATCTACTGATAACATCTTTTGACTATTCAAGCAATCTCCAGCATTTTTAAAATCATTATTAAAATTTTACAATGAAGATTGCACACCTCTACCAAGACTTTCAATCTAAAATAAGCTTTAAAAATAGATACATAAGTCGTGAGCATAGATGGAAGGGGATACTGACAACCCAACTGCTGTCAATAAGCCATTATTGGCTACTAAAAATAAGGGAACACTGAAAACAGAGCCCTGAGGAACCCCAGTTTCCTGCACATCAGAGGTGTTACAGGACGCACCTACTTGAACATGAAATATACGGACAGCTAAAAAGGTTTTATAAAAATAGGGAGAGAGCCCCGGAGACCCCACTCATGCAATGTGTTGAGGATGTGGCGTCGCCAGGTCATGTCATATGCTTTGTGCGTATCAGAAAAGACGGCAACAAGAAGGTGGTGCCTGGAAAAGGCTGTGCGGATTGCATACTCGAGATAAACCAGGTGATTGGTGGTAGAGTGACCCTGGCAGAAACTGCCACGGCATGGAGCCAGTAAGCCTTGAGACTCGAGGATCCAGTACTACAGCCCATTTACCGTTCGTTCCAACAGTTTACAGGGAACATTTGTAAGATTGATGGGCCGATAACTATCAACATGAAGAGGGTTCTTGCCAGAGTTAAGCACCGGGATGATTATACTCTCCTGCCATTGTGACAGTAAAACACCAAACACCAGATGCAATTAAAGAGAGCAAGAAGATGACACTGATTTTCTGCTAAGAGGAGTTTGAGCATTTCGCTGTGAATGCTATCAGTCCTGGGGACCATGTCGGGACATTGTGCAAGAGTACTGAGGAACTCCCACTCAGTAAATGGCATGTTATATGCCTCCGAATAGCAGGTGGTAAATGAGAGGGGCTGGCATTCTACCTGCTTCTTTAACATATGGAAGGCCAGTGTGTAATTTGCAGAGGCAGAGGTGCAAGCGTAATGCTCAGCAAACATCTCTGCAAGCGTTGCTGGGTCCTTATATATAATGCCATTTGTGGAGATCCCCAGGATGCCTGCAGGTGTCTGGTATCCTTTTAGTTGCCCACCTTTCCTCCAGACCTGTGTGGTTGAGGTACCTGACCCAATAATGGAGATGTACCTCTCTCAACACTCCTGTTTCCATCTTTAAATAACTGATGAGCATGGGCGTGGAGTTGTTTAAAGCTGATGAGGTGCTCCAGAGAAGGCTGCTTCTTGTATCGCTGTAAGGCCCACCTCCAGTCTTTAATGGCTGCAGCAACCACCACATCACTGTCTTACACTGTGGGCACCCTGATGAATGTGGAATGGTAGATTCTGCAGTAGAACAGGGATGTAGCCTTCCCAGTTAGGCCTGTGTAGAGGCAACCTGGGCAGGTACCCTGGGAACTGATACTGTGGAAGTGACAAAAAGATTGGAAATTGATCACTGCCACACAAGTCATCGTGAACTCACCAGTGGACAGATTGCAGAAGGCTATGGCTGCAGATCAACAAATCAATGGCCGAGAACTTGGCATGCATCACACTAAAATAGGTGGGGACATCAGTATTTAGGAGGCAGAAGTCAAATTGAGAAAATAAGTCCTCGACAAATATGTCACAGCCAGAGATTGTGGAACCACCCCACAAGGGATTGTGGGCATTAAAGTTCCCCAATAGCAGGGAAGGCGGGGGGGGGGGGGGGGGGAGTTGCAATACAAGTGCAGCCAAAACATTCAAAGAGACATCGCCAGCTGAAAGGAGGTAGATACTGCAGATCATGATATCCTGTGTTGTCCTTACCCTGACAGCCACAACTTCTAAAGGTGTCTGAGACCCTGTTATATATGCTACAATTACAGAAGTACTCCCTATAGCCAAGAAGGGCAAGGGTTCACATTGCTGGAAACCAGATTTCCCACACGTGCGCTATAAGAGATTAGGTAACTAGGTATAATTTTTAAGTTTTAACAGCATAGTGACTTGACCTGAAATGCCACCCTGGCAAAAGCACATAACATCTGGCTAAAAATTACAGCATGTTGGAACTCTGCATAGCTACAAATGATTCAGCCCACTGAGCATGTTTTGTCATGATTATAACTATTACCCAAGTTTTACGCCTTTCGAATTACAACAATTCGGAGTTGCACAGCCCACCATTCTGAAAGTGTACTAACTGCATCAACATGAAGGAACTAAAAAGGGAGATGATCATGCATGTCCACAACCAGCTGCCTAGTTGGCATGTGGCGTGGCGTGTGGTGTGACATGTGTTGGTACATCGCAGTGCGAGCAGGAAAGTTGGAAACAAAAATGTCTTAAAAATGTCTTGGTGGGTAGCCTCAATGGCTTATTGTTAGGAGTATCAGGATGCATTAAAAATTACTGAGAGAGCGAGAGATTAAACCAGCCACTGGAAGTCAAATTTCTACTGCAAAGAAGTAGGTGCAAGATGCTCACAAGAAGTATATCTTTAACGAGATGGGTAAATGATTATCAGGTTAGCAGGCAATAATTTCTATTATTATTATTATTATTATTATTATTCAGAAAGTATGCAAAGAAATACAACCTTTGCAAAACCTAAACCATTTCTGTCATACAGGCTAGCAAGGAAAAAAGTCTACAGGATTTAGTTTACAGTTTTGTCGAAATAAATGCGTTGTTACACGTCAACAAGGCGTGATTGCAAATAGAGCATGGCACTAGACCTATAATAAGTTTCTGGGAAGAAATGAAGAACCTGAATCTAATCAGATCAGCTAGTGGTTTATACATGAGAAATAGATTTATACACAATACTATAAATAAATGTTAGCAAGCTGACAGTCTGTGAGAAGTACTGTCAAGAAAAATACCAGTCAGTATTCAATTGTTGAATTGTTGTGCAAGCAGGAGTTGACATGGGTTATCTGGTATCCCGGCCCAACAAGTTCGGGACAACAGCAGCTGTTAGGTGCCGCACACAACTTGTGAGCGCTGCTATTACCACTACAGTGCTGCCCATAGAGACTACCATGTCAGCCATCTGCGCATGCAGTCACTATACAAGCCATCTGGATCCTCCCCTCCACCACCTCTCTTCTGAACTGCAAAGATGGTAGTAATCCCTTCAACACAATGTATGGTCCCACAACCATCTTGACCTCAACCTAAGGTAACTTCACATCCCCAGTTCCTATGCCTAACATCTTCCCCCCCCCCTCTTACTTCCCCACTCACTCATTATCCCATATCTAATGTCTTCCTTGCAACTGTATGACACCACTTACAATATCCCCTTAATTAATTTTTATATTTATTTATTTTTTTAAATTTTTTCCTATCTTTTTTCTTCTTTTTCCTATTTTATTTTTATTGTTTAGAATTCTCCCATTCCCTCCCCACACTCCTCTACACCTCCATTTTACCCTTTCCTGCCCCTTCCCTTTATTCATTGCCGCAATCCATCATGCAACACAGAACTTTCCATCCCCAACTTTACCCAGCAACCTTCCCCCTCCACTCCCCACCTCACTCACAGTCTATATGCTTGTGGCACTAAAGTGGCTGGACATGGTGGTTGTGTGTGTATAGTTGTCTGAGTTAGAGTGTGAATGTATATGCTTCTTTTTCTCACAAAGGCTGTGGCTGAAAATTTAAAAGTTGTGTGAATGTGATTATCTATTTTCATGCCTGTCAGCATCTCAGTGAGCCTCTTTACGGTGATTTGTTATCTATCCTCCATTATTGACATTCCAATTGGATTATCCTTTGTTAAAAAGTAATTCTTAATAATGTTCATTATTGATTGTGACTGAACATCAAGTGCAGAAATTAATAAAAGTTGTGGAACAACAGAGTAAGATTCAAGTAATTATTGTAAGGCTTCAATTCTTGTAAGCAGAGAAGATGGCAAACAATTTCACAACATTTCTAAATCTGTATTTCTATAAACACTTCCATGTAGTAGTATATAGATCATCCAACAATAGGTTTTAGTAGATTAGTTTAGTCTTGGTGCCATATTTAACCATATAAGCAAAGATTTAGGTACAATGTGGCTGTGTCTGGCATATTTTTAAACATAAAAGATCTCAATGTTGTACTCTTTGTTCATAAACTTGTGAAAGTAAATAGATCCCTTTCACATAGAGAAAAATATGTCCAATGGATTTTTTTCCAAGATGAGTCTCAGAGAATTTAGTAGACTTAGTGACAGATGAAGTGTTTCACAAGCACCGCAGTTGCTGTCGCAACAAGATTCACGATGGGCACCAAGAATGAGGGGGGCGGGGACGAGATTGAGGGGGAGGGCAAATTTCAGGGGAGTCCGAAATTCAATCGCCAATCACTTGCAATATTAATTTTATGGTAGAGAACAGTCTATTTTTTGCTAAAAGGAAAAATCTTAAGATGTTAATAGGCAACCTTCAGTTTAATCATGTCATTGAAATGATCTGTAATTGTCACTTTTCCTTAGAGGAGACATATTTGATGAATACCCCAGCAGTCATTTTCCAAGTAATCCAATGACAATACAGATTTGTATTTCTCTCCTAAAACACTAGACATAGTGTGCCGTATGGTCCGAGATAGACGTAACATTCAGTGACAGCCCTCAGTCATTGCAATATCTGTTATAATCTGTTTTCTCTCAATTGTAAGTTTCTTTTATATATTATAAAATCATAACATGTTTGTTTGTTGTTAAATTTGCAACTTAAAAAAAACATAATATTAGACATTATGAGTGCAGACATATTGTTTGAGGATCATTTTGCAAATGATATTGCAAAAGTCTAGTTATACTTCATAACATAAAGTGAGGACAGAGCACTATGTGACATGTGCAAACTATTTTGACATACGAAAGAAAAACTCCTCTGAAAGACTAAATTTTTTTTTAGTAAATTACCTTAACAGAAACACTAATTTAATTAAAAAATGGTTTTGCATTAGTGTAATGCTATAAATGCCTAGCAGTGACCTTATCCATTTGTTTTCACGTTGAAAATGTGCTCTGGGCAGGATCGCCCTGGTCAGAAGGCCATTTGGTATTGCCTAATCTTGTGTTCAAGCTGCCCTACAGTCCTCTAACAAAGACACACTGAGGTCTTGAGAATGACAAACTGTGGAAATTCCACTGCCATTATTAACATCTAACTTGTCACTTTTTAATGTATTCGACTGATGAGTGTACATTTCCAGGCTCATAAGAACCTGTACACCTCCCCCCCCCCCCCAAAAAAAAAAAAAAAAGTTTTCATATTAGGTGCAGTGTGCTGCCACCTACAGCCAGGAACTCAATGTCAGTAAATTCAGTAATCATTAGACATTGTGAGAGAGCAGAATGGAGAGCTCGGCAAAACTCACGACTTTCGAACGTGGTCAGATGATTTGGTGTCACTTGTGTGTCAGAAGTCTGTACACGTGATTTCCAAACTTCTAAACATTCCTAGGTTGATTGTTTTTGATGTGATAATGATGTGGAAACATGAGAAGACATGTACAGCATGAAAGTGAACAGGCTGACTTTGTCTATTGACTGACACAGACCACCAACAGTTGAAGAGAGTCGTTCAGTGTAATAGGCAGGCATCTATTCAGACCTTCGCACAATCATTCCAAACTGCATCAGTATCCACTCCACATACTATGACAGTTAGGCAGGAAATGAGAATAACTGGATTTCATGTTCATACGGCTGCCCATAAGCCACACATCACGCAGGTCAGTGCCAAATGACACATCAGTTGGTGTAAGGAGAGTAAACATTGGACAACTAAACAGAGGAAAAATGTTGTGTCAAGTGATGAATCACGTACACAATGTGGCAATCCGACGGCAGGGTATGGTTATAGTGAATGCCCAATGAACGTCATCCGCCGGCATGTGGGGTGCCAACAATAAAATTTGGAGGCAGTGATATTATGGTTTGGTCATATTTTTTCACCCCTTGTTTTATGCGGCACCATGACACCACAAGCCTACTTTGATGCTTTAAGTACCTACTTGCTTCCTACTTGAAGAGCAATTTGGGGATGGCAGGCCATCTTTCAACATGATCGAGAACCTATTCATAATGCATGGCCTGTGGTGGAGTGGTTACGCAACAATAACACCCCTGTAGTGGACTGTCCTGCACAGATTCCTGACTCTAATTGTATAGAACACCTATGGGATGTTGTGGAATGCCGACTTCATGCCACGCCTCACCGACCTACACTCCTGATCATTAAAATTGCTACACCATGAAAATGACATGATACAGACACGAAATTTAACCGACAGGAAGAAGATGCTGTGATATGCAAATGATGAGTGTTTCAGAGCATTCACATAAGGTTGGTGCTAGTGGCGACACCTACAACGTGCTGACATGAGGAAAGTTTCCAACCGATTTCTCATACACAAACAGCAGTTGACCGGTGTTGCCTGGTGAAACGTTGTGATGTCTCGTGCGAGGAGGAGAGATGCATACTATCACGTTTCCGACTTTGATAAAGGTCGGATTGTAGCCTATCATGATTGTGGTTTATCGTATCACGACATTGCTGCTCATGATCCAACAACTGTTAGCAGAATATGCAATCGGTAGGTTCTGGAGGGCAATAAGGAATGCCGTGCTGGATTCCAAGGGCCTCGTATCACTAGCAGTCAAGATGACAGGCATCTTATCCGCATGACTGTAGCGGATCGTGCAGCCACGTCTTGATCTATGAATGAACATATGGGGACGTTTGCAAGACAACAACCATCTGCACGAACAGTTCACCGACGTTTGCCACAGCATGGACTATCAGCTCGGAGACCATGGCTGTGGTTACCCTTGATGCTGCATCACAGACAGGAGTGCCTACGATGGTATACGGAACAATGAACCTGTGTGCATGAATGACAAAACATCATTTTTTTGGATGAATCCAGGTTCTGTTTACAGCGTAATGATGGTCGCATCCGTGTTTGGCGACATTGCGGTGAATGCACATTGGAAGCTTGTATTCGTCATCGCCAAACTGGCTTATCACCCAGCGTGATGGTATGGGGTGCCATTGGTTACATGTCTCGGTCACCTCTTGTTCACTTCGGTGACACTCTGAACAGTGGCCGTTACATTTCAGATGTGTTATGACCTGTGGCTCTACCCTTCATTCAGTCCCTGTGAAACCCTACATCTCAGCAGAATAATGCATGACAGCATGTTGCTGGTCCTGTATGGGCCTTTCTGGATACGGAAAATATTCCCCTGCTGCCCTGGCCAGCACATTCTCCAGATCTCTCACAAATTGAATCTGGTCAATGGTGGCCAAGCAACTGGCTCGTCACAATACACCAGTCATTACTCTTGATGAACTGTGGTACTGTGTTGAAGCTGCATGGGAATCTGTACCTGTACATGCCATCCAAGCTCTGTTTGACTCAATGCCCAAGCTTATCAAGAGGTGGTTGGTCTGGGTAGTGATTTCTCAGGATCTATGTACCCAAATTGCACGAAAATGTAATCTCATGCCAGTTCTAGTATAATATATTTGTCCAATGAATACCCATTTATCCTCTGCATTTCTTCTTGGTGTAGCAATTGTAATGGCCAGTAATGTACACGAATACCTCTCCTCCGTGCAGCACTCCGTGAAGAATGTGCTGCCATTTCCCAAAAAACCTTCCAGCACCTAACTGAACATATGCCTGTGACAGTGGAAGCTGTTATCAAGGTTAAGGGTAGGCCAACACCATATTTCATTCCAGCATTACCAATGGAAGACATCACCAACTTAAATCAGGTGTCTGGATACTTTTGATAACATAATGTAGGTGTTCTGTTTATAGGATTCCATTTGTCACATGTTTATCAGGATTTCTGTCAGCTCATCAAGGTGTGACTAGGTTCATCCCCAGATGTTCTGTAATATTTGAGTCTGTGGATGTGTGTGTGGACCCCATATTTAGTAGATGGTTGAAATCCAAGATTTGTGTACATAGGAGTTCCTTCATCAAAATCTGATGCTGATATTGAGGAGCTCTGAGAAATATACAGTCACGCCTATTCAGTTTTCTTGTTAAGTCAGTACAAATCTTGCATCTTGCTGTCTGAAGCCCATGTTTTATGGAATTTACCTATGGATCATTCCTATTAACATCCTGTAGATCTTTTGTGCATATACTGTTTTTTTCACGTGCAGAATTCCGCCATGGATGTTTCAAATTTTTGTTGCTGGTCTCATGAACAACAATACTGCAGTGTATATATAATAACAAAAACAACAAATGAGACCAATGACAGCATCAACTTCCTCTAATTTAAAATATCCAGAAAAGACAATAAACATAATTTTGACAACTATAGGAAGAAAACAGCCACTGATGTATACATAACAGCTCATCTTGCCGTCCATTTCAGCACAAGATGGCATATTTAAGATCTATATTGAATCACCTACATAAAATTCCTCTTGAACGAGAACAACAACTTAAAGAAATTAATATCATGGTTGAGAAACTAACACACAAAATCAGAAACACTTCAAACAATAAATCTTCACACCAGATCTCTATCCCTATGCAAATATAACTAACTGCAGTGCAAAACAACAGAAAATATGTTGCATTGCCATTTTTAGGCAGCATTTCCGACAAGAATAAGTAATCTGTTCAAAAACAAAAACATAAAGATAAGCTTCCATACAAGGGACAAATTATAGGAACTAACCATTCATAACTTAACAAACAACAGCCTCCCCTCCCTCCCCCCCCCCCCCCCATACGAAAGGTCAGGCATATATAAACTTGGCTGCTAAAGTGCCCCCTCCTACTTTTCGGACAAACTGGGAGAAGTTTTGATGTTCATTTTAAAGAACAATTAGATGTTATAAGCCAGGGAAACCCATCAAAATCTGCATTTGCCATGCACACAACTCATAGTATGCATGAAATAAAAACAAAAGAGATCAGTTCAAAATACTGCATTATGCTGATAAAGACAGCCTTATGAATTTTCTCAAAGAGAGAGAGGTACATATACATAAACACAAATCACCACAGCCTCTCTTCAATGAACAGAGTTGACCAATGTAGCCTTTCTACAATTTTCACTCAGCTCGTTTTGAATTTAGAACAAAAATAACAAACATTGGCCCTTTTGACACATGCAGTAATGAGATATAAACATAAAATAAATGATAACAGCCCACTCAAGTGCAAAAAAGAAAAATTTATCTGGCCTTCAATCAAACAATATAATACAGACCATGATAACATTCAAATATTGACAATGATTCATTACTCCTCACATTACCCTATATATACCACAGCCTGTACTATGTATTTTTTTTTTTTTTTTTTTTTTAACAAAATTGAAAATTCTGCCATCTACTTAATTTATAGCCCATGTCACTGTATCTACAATGCATATGTAAAATGTTTATTCTATGTATAATAATTTTATGTTTCTTCTTTGTAAAATAACTTCAATTTCAAAGCAATGTACATAGGTTACCTCTAATAAAAAAAGTCTTTGATACTGTTATGTTGGCAATTTACTATCTTTGCCTTCTATGTGCCAAAAATTTTTTGGGTAATTTCGTAGATGTGTTACAAAGCATGGCTGTGGCCTGCCAACAGTGGCGTATATTGTGGGCTATTAAAGCTATCACCGAAGCCTATATCTAAAGCAAACTAGAAATTAAGAACCAACATTAACAAAAATGGCAATAGAAGCCAGTTTCCGTCATGAATAATTAGCACATAGTGTGGACTATGTCTCATTTGCATCATTCCAACAGCGGGAGAACAGAGCTTCAGACGCTTACTGCCGCAGCCTTTGCTAAGGTGAGGGGAAGGGAGGGTTGGGTGGGTTAGTGCCGCCAACAGCAGGCCAAGGCTTCAGAATCCCATGTCGCACAAGTGCTTTCTAAATGTGCCGAATGGACACGACTCGCTCTTCGCTAACTCTGCATCAGATTTTTCAGTTCATGATAGATGGTGCTGTAATAGGTAAAACTAAAATGTGAAAATTGTTGAAAAATGGTAATATCTCAAACAAATAAACATCAGATCAGGAAAATCAGATTACAGTTTTTCATGTTTCTGTTAATGCTATCTCATGACATCTTCCACAATCGAATGAAACACAACTACGATCATGCTATCAGTCCAGACAGTTTGTTGTATTTCAATGATTTTGACTGTAATCACCTCTACGCAAGTGTTCCCTGATGTTAACGATTCCAGAGAGAGAGTAGATATCATTTCCTGGTACTATGAGGCCCACAGAAATGCCGAAGAAACTCATCACACATATGCTACACTTTCATTTTTGCCAATTACAGGATTTATCATGAAATGAAAAAAATGTTTCATACAAAAGTTACATACTGTTTCATAAAGAATCCAAGTCTGCAATAAAAAGTAGGCATTGCTATAAAAAATTTCAAAGTTGCCTCCCACCACCCATCATGGGTTTCAGTAGGGGGTGGGGGTGGGGGGTGAGTGAAGTGTCATTAGATGCCCCCTCAACACACTTTAACATTTGCCAGTAACCGTTTCTTCGTTTGCTGCTAATTACTTGAGATACTTGGCACAGTCACTATCAATATCTCAGACACAGCGCAAGATAAGGCATTTTTTTTTTTTTTTTTTTTTTTTTTTTTTTTTAACCGTGGCATTTCTTTCTGAGTACAACCTTAGAAAGTGAGATAGCCCAAGTTAGAAACCCAGCATACGCCACTGTCTGCAAATGGTACATATCAAAGGGACACATATAGAAATTATAGACATAAACAAGTGAATGTTGTGTTACATATTATGTGCAGAATAATATTTTGTAACCATGAATTAAAATGCTGTTCCTGCTGTATGGTTGACAGATTCTCTATGTACCCTCATCCAGTCAGCAAATTAATTATCCTCAGTCAAAACAAAATGTTCCCTTTACAGTGATAATTAATTTACTAACTAGACAAGGATACATCAAGGACCTGTCAACCACTGAGCAGCAACAGCATTAATAATTTATTTCGTGGCAGATGCAAACTATTATTTCTCTTATTCTATACCATTTTCTTTAAGGTATTAGTCTTATGTATGACATTTGCTAGTTTGATATCTATTGTTGCCATGTATCACACTTCGATAGATATCGTTTGTACTCTGCACCTGTGCTATGTAACACATCTATGAAATTACCACCTTTTGGTGTGTGTGTGTGTGTGTGTGTGTGTGTGTGTGTGTGTGGAGGGGGGGGGGGGAGTCAATAAGTGCTGCTCTAAGTGAGAGTTATATGTGATTCACAAAGTGCCCATTGCTTCAACAACTGAAGCAAACAACACTACAGTATAATGGGACTGATTTTTCACTGTGAGTATATGAATAGCAACAAAAATTATATCTTAAAAGTTTTTTTACAATAAGTCTCACTATCATTAGTCATACTTACATTCAAGTAAATGGTTAATCAACTTTTTGTATTGTAGAGCATTAAAAAAATTTTGCCATAAGGCAAAATTATGAGCATAATCAAAATGTAGACGACAAAAAATTTATGTGGACATGAACAGCCATCTGATGATGAACTGGAAGGTTTGAGATTCATAACGGCACTATTTTGTATAATCAAGAGTGTTTGCTTGCCGTTTTATGCATTGGAAGAATCATCCTGTACTTTATACACAACCACAGGCTCAAAATAGCAAAGTGCCCAATTGTAGCTGGTTACAGTGACCTATCAAATGAATTTTGGCCCTCACTGACCAACACGTTCAACAGTTATCCAAACTCTATCCTTCCATATCAAAGATACCAACCACCTCCTCCATCCCCTTTACCTCCTGGATTCTTTACTTGTCACAGTTGATGCCACATGCCTATACACTAATATCCCATATGCCCAAGGCCTTACCACTCTCGAACACCACCTCTTCTAAAATTCCTCTGAATTTGAACCCAATACCTCACTACTCATAAGCCTCACTATCTTTATCCTAACAAATAACCACTTTTCCTTTGAGAGGAAAGTACACAATCAAATCCGTAGCAAAGCAATGGGCACCCACATGACACCCTTTGATGTCAACCTGTTTAAGAGCTGTAAGGAGGAGAAATTCCTAGTGTCCCAAAACCCTAAACCTCTGGTAGTTGAGGTTTATTGGTGATATTTTGAACTAAGGGCCATGACACCTTTTCCTCCTTCCTTCACAACCTCAACACTTTTCCCCCATCCGATTCACCTAGTCTTCCACAACCCACCATGCCAATTCCTGCAAGTCAATCCCCACTTCATTTGTGGCTCCATCCACTCTTCTGTTCACACTAAATCTACCAACTACCAACATTACCTACACTTTGACAGTTGCCATCCCTTCCACAACACAAAATCCCTCTCTTTACAGCCTAGCCACCTGTGGTCGGTAATTCTGCAGTGAAAAGAACCCCCTTTCTTTATGCTGAAGGTCTCACATAGACCTTCACAGACAGAAACTACCCTCCAGACCTAGTCTGGAAACAGATGTCCTGTGCCATATCCCCACACATCCCAAATCCTCCCTCTAACACCAGCCACAAAAGAGCGCTCCCCTCATTTCCCAATACTATCCTGGACTGGAACAACTAATCTGCATCATTAATCAAAGTTTTGATTTTCTGTCATCATGCCCAGAAATGAGAGACATCTTGCCCAAGATTCTCCCTGGCCCTCCTAAAGTGGTGTTCCATTGCCCACCCAACTTCCATAACTTCCCATTCCATCCCTGTGCCACACGCTAACCCAGTCCTGTGCTACATAGATTATATCCTTGTGGAAGACCCTGCTGCAAGTCCTGCCCAATCCACTGATTCAGCACTTCATATCTCAACCCTGTCACAGGCTCATCCTACCCAACCAGAGGCCGGACCACCTGCATAAGCAGCCATGCAATTTACCAACTGTGCTGCAATCACTGCACACCTTTTTATATTAGCATGATACTAAACACCATTAGGATGAATGACCACAAGGTAGACCATCCTTTGGCACAACATGGAGCTGAGCACATGCTTGATTTCAACAGCTGCTTTATAACCAGGGACATTTTGATCTCCTGCCCCCCCCCCCTCCCCACCACCAGATTTTCTGAACTACACAGATGGACAGATGGGAGTTATCCTTACAGTTCATTCTCCAATCCTGATGTAATCAAGGTCTCAACCTGTGATCAACTACTTTTCTCCACACCCAACGGTTCTAGCCCCCTCTATTCTACATCTCTCTCATTCTGTGTGCTAGTACTTACATGCTCCATAAAGCTGTGCTATATCAATCCCCTCCCCTCCCTTTTCCTCTTACCCCTTCGCCACAGGGCATGATTCAGAGTGCAGCAGCCACAGATGACAGTTGTATGTATGTGTGATTGTATGAATGCTTTTCTTTTGACAAAGGCTAATGACCTATAACTGAAATGATTCATGTGTGAGTGTCTTTTCTATGTGCCTGTTGCAGCTCATTGTATGTCTTCATGGTGAGTTGTAAACTATAATCATTATATTGTTGTATACCAACCTAGACTTTCAATTATGTTTATCATTTGTAGATAGAATGATAATCACAATTGGTACTCATTTTTGTTAGTTGTTGCACTATCTGCTACTTGATAGATGGCACTTCAAATTCAAGTGAAGAAGTCTGCCTACATTCTCCTTGGAACGTTTCAAATGCAGCCAACTTGCTTATGAATTGAACTCTGTAGGCTCCATAAGGCAGACTTGCATACAACAAGAATATTCTGTGAAGTATGAGCACTTCTTGGCCATCTCATTGGTTTCTTCTTTAGGGCAGATGCAGACTCTTAAGAGTTATGAACCCAACTTTTAGCATGCATTTTGACGGAATGGCACCATGACATTCACAGATGTAAAAATTCACACAACTTTATGTCTGACCACAGAGGAAAAACATACAAATAGATCAACAAATATGAAAATAATTCAAATACATTGCAGGTATTTTTACATTTCAACAGAACTAAAGCTCTGTTTATAGGAAGTAGTGACAACCTTTTATGTGTAGATTGCTGATGCATCTAACTAGTGATCGGTTCAGTGTCACATGGTACTCAGTAGCCAATTCTGGAACTACCTATCCATTATGTAAATGTAGATACACACCAATATAAAGTTTGTTTCTTTTACAGAAGTTTTTGGGTTGTACACTGTTGTTTTGTATTAAATAAAATAACTTACTGACTTGCTTTTGTGTGCATAGAATTCAAGGCTAGATACAGCAATTTAAAATTACATGGCACACTAAGCAATATCATTTGTATTTCTATGTTGGATAAATTGTAGTTTATTCAGGTCTATTTGATTATTAATATACAAGGGGTGTTCAAATGAAAATGTACAAAATGACACTGGGGATATAATTGAAGTCTTTATTCAAAAGTAATCATTAGAGGCCTGAGCACAACTATCCCACTGTTTAACAAGCCGAAGTATTCCCTGTTCCCACAATTCCTGTAGCTGTTCAGCATATTGTCTGAGTTCAAGTGCTTCCCTTTAAGATGTTGTTTTAGCAGACCAAACAGATAGAAGCTACAGAGCGACATGTCTGGACTGTAGGATTCAAACTGCTCCCATTTGAATTTGGTCAGTATGCTTCGTGTGACCCTGGAAACGTACATGGATGCACATTACCATGTAGCTAATTCACACCCTCCATAAGCAGCCCAGGCCATTTGCTCTTAATGGACTTGCATAGGTTATGGAGAGTCTCACAGTACACATCACCATCTATGATTTTCCATACTCGTACTCTAAGTGTGTATTAAAAAGAACAATATTGCATGTCACAGAATTTTAAACAAGACACATTGTTGAGAAAAATACTGAACCTGAATAATTAGAATAATATTTTCAATTAACATATCTTGGATTATCTAAATAAAAAGTTGCCTTGAAATTTATGCCTTTCCTAACTCTGAGTGCTAAAAGTTATTAATGTAAGTATTTCAATTTCAGTTGTCCTGTACAATGTGGTTTTTATTTGCTTTTTATATTGTTTGTCACAATGTTGCATTTTACAATTTGCCAAGTGTCACCCACCGAACATCATTGCTTAAAAAATAAGTGTTACTTGGTCCAAGTGGATGTAATGCAAAACACCTTCCTTCTCTTCTGAACAGCCCACACCAAAGACAATGGGTATCACTTAATCATAAAAATGGGAAATAACTCACCGTAAAGATGAATGTTAAACTGCCAACAGACACAAATAAAAGACACACAAACATACACATAATTTTAAATTTTCGGCCATGGCCTTACTCGAAAGAGAACACTCATCCACACAATCATTCACTTTTATTTGTGTCTGTTGGTGGCTCAACGTTCATCTTTACGGTGAGTTGTTCCCTACCTACATATTAACATTCCTTACTGACCTTCCATTGTTGTTAATCATAAAAGTGGAGTATAAAAAAAGGAAACTCTGCTGAAGTCTGTGTGCCAAAAGGTACTTTCAGCACCAGCCATAACCATCTAAATGCCCTGGACGAGTAGCCCACTTGGCGCCCTATACTATATAAAACAACAAATCTGACATTGCTTTGCAACAGGGTACTTGACTGTTTTCTTGTAATTGACAAAATGGTTAATTATGTCATCTTATGTCCATAACATGGTTTCTACCTTGTGAATATGAAAATTTAATAAAAAGATATAAAAATAAAAAATGAAATGAAATCCACTTACTTTGAAAGCCCTCTAAGGGGTTCTGTTTTAGTCTTGGATTCCTGTGATATCACTGTCGAGCATGCTGCTGCCACTGTTGTAACATTCAGTATAACAGTGATATATTGAAGGGCATTTACGTTTTGGATAATTGTCTAAAAAAAATTAGTAGTGTGCACTGTGCAAATACATTTACAAAAACTCCAGAAAACGTTCCAAACAATGAGAAAAGGTGTAAACAGTGGTTGAAACATGCTTCAATGGACAGTGAGGCCGAACTGGTCAGTCTTGTTCGCCACTTCAAGAGTAATTGGTATTAAGAACAGAATACACAATGTTATCCAGATGTTGGCATGTAACTCTTGAAAATTATGTTTACTGATTCAATGGGCATTGCCTGATTGACCGTGAAATAATGTTGTAGGCCTAAAATTTTATCAAACGTCTAATCGCCACCAATATCCGATTCCATTTTCACAGTTCACTTTTCCTGTACCGTAATTTATAATAAAGGTGTATTACGGTAGTTGTTCTTTATTTGGATTTTTTAAAATTTTAAAAAGATGCTACCCTTTACAGAAAAGACTTACATCTATTTGAATATTTCTTTCACAGATCAGGGTGTCCAGCGATACGTAATTTTCAAATTCAAGGTTTTTTTCAGGTCTTCAAAGGAATAATAATATTTTTCTATGTTCAGCATTTATTAACTTGATGAAAAAAATACAAAGTACAAAAAATTATTATTCTTTAACAGCTTTTCTGCATATCTTAAACTGCTCATAAATCAAAAGTGCCGAATATATGAGTGCCTTTCAAGGAAAGCATTTTTTATACACTAAGAACCCACGAGTGATCAAAAATGCACACAAAGATCCACAATTATGTTACTTAATACATGATTATCAGTGTCATTGTATATTAAAAGTATTATATTCTTTTCTTTTTTTCACACTTCTGATATCAAGTTTTGAGAATTTAATTGCATTGTCAAGCGCAAATATCTCTTGCACCATACTATTGAGGTTATAATGTACTTGGCCCCTTCCAATGAGCAAAAAACTACACATACGGAAACTATCGTTCACACTGTTTATGAAACGTCACAAAAGTAGTTACATAAATATTCTCAGTTCACAATGAGAATAAATTAATTCTCGAAACTCATCATAATAAGCACAGAAAACTACATCTGAATAAACAATAGGTGTGAAGGCTGATGGGAGCGAACATAAAGTGTCGCGCCCATCAGTCACTGCACCCAGTGGCGTAGCTATCATAGGGCTAGGCGGGGCAGTGCCCCGGGGCCCCCGAGCTCCAGGGGCCCCTCGACTTTCGTGGGCGACGATCGAAAAAAGTTACAGTAGAGCGTCGAATTTTTTATTTAGTTTTTTTTACTCTCCCACCCTATCGTCCATCATATCCCCTTCCCCTCAAACCAAGTTTCCCTCAGTAGCCGCACTGGGCCACTGGCTGGCAGAACAATGTTTCTAATTAGGCCTCGACAAGACGCCACTATGTGGCGCTGCTAACGAGCGAACCTGCTAGCCAGTGTGTCCAACAATAGGCACACTTCAGTCGGCGTAGCAGCAGAAGTAGCGGCAGCATCAAAGCTGCTCACAGCAACAGCAGCGTCTTCCAATTGTTGTGGCGTGCAATGTGAAAGATCGCGCTCCTCCAAATACGTAATAAATACGTTAACTGTACAGTACTTCTTATTGGCAAATAGAAGTGTACAGTCCAAATATCCGAATAAACCGGTTTTCCGAATATGCATGTCCCCAAATTACGTCGGATACTAGACGTTATACTGTGTAGAATATTTTAGTTAAATGAAGGAATTTCGACTTTAATATCTCCTGCCGAAATTGACCCCAACATGGACGGTTCGCCAATTATGTAAGGAAATTATAACAAAATATGCATTATTAGAATGTGAGGTTACGGAAGTATTTACCGCAGTTTTATTCTTCTGTAGCAGCCGAAAGGTCGTTCAGCAAATTAAAAATTATCAAAACGCATCTGAGGTACAGTTTGGCTCAAGCTTGACTCGGACATTTGTCACTCATAACAATCGGAAACGACGGACGGACAAGGACGGCACAAATATCCATGCCCGAGGATGGATTCGAACCGCCGACCGTAGTGGCCATGCAGACTGTGACTGGCGTGCCGCAGACGGCTCAGCCACCGCGGCCGCCTGAGGCTTTTGAAATGTGGTGTTGCAGAAGAATGCTGAAGATTAGGTGGGTGGATCGCATAACTAATGAGGAGGTACTGAACAGAATTGGGGAGAAAAGGAATTTCTGGCACACCTTGACTAAAAGACGGGATCGATTGGTAGGACACATTCTTTGACATAAAGGAGTTGTGAATTTAGCATTGGAGGGAAGTGTGTGTGGTAAAAACCGCAGAGGAAGACCAAGAGATGGGTACAGTAAGCAGATTCAGACAGATGTAGGTTGCCGTTCTTATGAGGAGTTGAAGAGGCTTGCTCAGGATAAGGTATTGTGGAGAGCTGCATCAAACTAGTCTCCGGACTGAAGACCACAACAACAACAACAACATATAACTCACATGGCTCAGTCATATTGGAGTTTCCTTGTTTTTATAATTTATTATTTGGTGTTACATATTACTTATTCAGTAGATTATATATCACATACAGTTTTAATTACGACAAAAACGAAACAGACTGAAAAAGTTGGGTAATTCCACTTTGTATCTCTAACACCTGCATGCACTGTGCTTTATGAAGAAACACTCTTCGTAAAAATATGATTCACAATTTCTTACATTTCTCTCGTCCAAATTCATTCTTAATTTTTTCGTAGCATCCGTACACCTATGACTTGCTGTTCCCATGTTCACAAGAGCACAATCTACAGGCAGCTCGGTGGCAACGGTGAGAGATTTCTCAGGAGCATCGGCATCTTCTGTATGGAGTAGTTTCAAAGTCACTTCCTCTTTGAATTCTGTGATTGAGATCTACATCTACATAGATACTCTGCAAATCACATTTAAGTGCCTGGCAGAGGGTTCATTAACCACTTTCATAACTTTTCTCTACTGTTCCATTCTCTAATAGCGCGCGGGAAGAAAGAACACCTAAATCGTTCCGTTTTCAATCTGACATATCTTATTTTATTAAGATGGTCATGTCTCCCTAAGTAGGTGGGTGCTAGCAAAATATTTTCACATTCAGAAGTAAAAGTCGGTGATTGAAACTTCGCAAACAGATCACGCCGCAATGAATAACGTCTTTCTTTTAATGATTTCCACCCCAATTCGTGATCTTGTTGTTGATGTATCGGTAAATCACAAGAGCATAAACCAGTGCTCACCCTGTCAACAGTTCAATTGCAAGCTTCCTGTACCATTCCACACCCCGCCTTAGACAATAGAGGAGTTCATTTGGCGAGAGAGATCTATAAATGATTGATTATAGTTAGTTATCATTTCTGGTTTTTTCTTTGTGACCCTCTTGGTTTGAACTTCAGCTTCTTCCTCTCCATGAACAGTATTCAGCATCAACACATTACTCTTATTTTTCCATTTCAATAGTATCTTCATTTTCTTCACTTATGTGCATAACATCATCTTAAAGCTTCTGCACATGCCTTTGTTCCTCTGCATAACTTCTACGAGACACTTTCTTCTGCTACAATATCACTGTGTTACGGAGCAAACAACACTGAATAAAGACTATAGTAAAAATGCAGAAAAATAATAATGGAATTGTACGCAAGTAATGTTGCGGAATGAAAGACTTACAGGAGTTCTGACCCAAAATTATTAGCGACATAGCAAATTACGCACCAGGCACTTTACTCTGGCGCCATGTGAGGCATATGTAACTCACACAAAAACATAAACTAAGGTACTAAATTGCAATATTTTCAACTTATTTGTACTTAAATTGCTTACTTCAAGCAAACTAAAGCTGAATACGGAAAAAAAAGTAAATTGTCCCAGGGGGGACGGTAACCGAAGTATACCTTTGGCAGCCAATGTGTTAATATAGTTATTGTTAAACAGAATGGACTAATACAAAATATTAAATGTATATAGCATATTTCAGTACAGTAGAACAGTATTGGGCATATGGTTTGTTGCGGGTATGTGACAGGTGACAGCAGGAATGGGGGGTTTGGAGGGCAGAAGGTGCGGGAAAGGGCAGACCGCTGGAATGGTCAGGCATTGCCGTTCTTTGTGCGCTTGCAAAACGAATAGCGGGAAAGCGAGTTCCCAATCTGTCTATCCCATTACGTCGCAAAAGAAAATTATAAGGTGTTTTACAAAGTTATACCAACCCTTCCACAGTGCATCTCATAAATCACAGTTGACGTAGTTCGCAGACAGACCTGGAGAGTGCGCGTGTTGTTATGGTCTTCAGTCCGGAGACTGGTTTGATGTAGCTCTCCACCCTACTCTATCCTGAGCAAGCCTTTTCATCTCCTCATAAGAACGGCAGCCCACATCCACATGAATCTGCTTACTATACGCGTCTCTTGGTCTCCCTCTGCGATTTTTACCCCACACACTTCCCTCCAATGCTAAATTTACGATTCCTCGATGTATAAGAATGTGTCCTACCAAGCGATCCCTTCTTTTAGTCAGGGTATGCCAAAAATTCCTTTTCTCACAAATTCTGTTAAGTACCTCTTCATTAGTTATGTGATCTACCCACCTAATCTTCAGCTTTCTTCTGTAGCACCACATTTCAAAAGCCTCTATCCTCTTCCTGACCGCACTGATTATCGTCCATGTTTCACTCCCGTACAAGGCAACACTCCATACAAATGCCTCCAGAAAAGACTTCCTTACACTTAAATTAATATTCGATTTCAACAAATTTCTCTTTTTCAAAAATGCTTTCCTTCCCATTGCCATTCTGCATTTTATATCCTCTGTACTGCGACCATCACATGTTATTTTACTACCCAAGTAACAAAACTCATCTACCACCTTCATTGTTTCGTTACCTAATCTAATTCCCTCAGCATCTCCTGATTTTCTAAGACCGCATTCCATTATTTTTGTTTTGCTCTTGTTAATGTTCATTTTATACGCTCTCTTCAACACACTGTCCATTCCATTCAACTGCTCCTCCAGGTCCTTTGCTGTCTCTGATAGAATTACAATTTCATCAGCAAAACGCAATGTTTTTATTTCTTCCCCCTGAACTTTAATCCCTATTCCAAATTTTTCCTTGCTTTCCTTCAACGCCTGCTCGACGTACAAATTGAATAGCATCGGAGAAAGGCTACAACCTTGTCTTACTCCCTTCCCAACTGATGCTTACCTTTCATGCCCTTCGAGTCTAATAACTGCGGTCTGGCATTTGTACAAGTTGTAAATAACTCTCCGTTCCCTGTATTTTACCCCTGCTGACTTCAGAATTTGAAAGAGTGTATTCCAGTCAACATTGTCAAAAGCTTTCTCCAAATCTACAAAAGCTAAAAATGTAGGTTTGCCTTTCCTTAATCTATCTTCTAAGATAAGACGTAAAGTGAGTATTGCCTCCCGGGTTCCTACGTTCCTCCTGAATCCAAACTGATCTTCCCTGAGGTTAGCTTCTACCAGCTTTTCCATTCTCCTGTAGATAATTCGTGTTAAAATTTTGTAACCATGACTTATCAAACTGATGGTTCTGTAATTTTCACACCTGTCTGCGCCCGATTTCTTTGGAATGGGGATTATAACATTTTTCTTAAAGTCGGAGGGTATTTCGCCTGTCTCATACATCCTACACACCAGTTCAAATAGTTTTGTCATGGCTGGCTCTCCCAGAGACTTTAGTAGCTCTGAGGGTATGTCATCTACTCCTGGGGCCTTGTTCCGACCTACGTCTTTCAGGGCTCTGTCAAATTCATCTCTCAGTATGGTATCTCCTATTTCATCTTGATCTACTTCCTCTTCCCTTCCTACAACATCGTCTCTAAGTTCGTTTCCTTTGTAGAGATGCTCTATGTAATCTTTCCACTTTTCAGCTTTCCCTTCTTTGCTGAGAACTGGTTTCCCATCTGAGTTCTTGATATTCGTAGAGTTGCTTTTCTTGTCCCCAAATGTCTCTTTTATTTTCCTGTAGGCGGTATCTAATTTTCCCCTTCTTATACATTCTTCTACAGATTTGCATTTGGCTTCTAGCCACTCCTGCTTAGCCATTTTGCACTAACAAAGACCGCCTGCTGTCACCGCTGACGAAAAATATCCTATGGGACATTTTCATCTCATTTCTTAGTCGTCTGTACTCCATTTTGCCTGTTTCATTTACTGCATTTTTATATTTTCTCCTTTCATCAGAATATGCATATTCTGTTCGGTATTCCTTTCAGTATTAACGCATTTGTGGAAAACAAACATGCCTGTTTTCTGGCGCAACGCATTTCGTGGACAATGCGCACTCTCCGATAGATTTTATAATGGTAAGACATAGATTCCGGAACCAGGTTCTAAACTGCAAGACATACCCAGGGGCAGATATAGACTCTGACCATAACTTGTTAGTCATGAACTGTAGGCTGAAACTGAAAAAACTGCAGACAGGTAGGAAAATACTTCAAGAAGCCTGGTAGGGGCACGGCTCAATCCAAACTTTTTCATGAAACAAAATCCGGCAACTTACTTTTGATGAAACCCTCCTACACAAATATTTCCCCTATTTTCCTTCTTTGACTGGGCTATCAACGAAATGAGCTAACAGCGCAGTAGTTCAGCGGGAGTGAGTTGTCGGCACTAACAAAGACCGCCTGCTGTCACCGCTGACGAAAAATATCCTATGGGACATTTTCATCTGCATGTTCTACCCAGGTCCAACTCTATCTCTATCCCTCTGCAAAATTTCATCCAAATCACCTAGTAATTTTTGCGTGAAAGCATAACAAAGAAACAAACAAACTTTGATACTTATATTAGAAAGTACGATTAAATCAAAAAAAATGTTCAAATGTTTGTACAGTCTATGGGACTTAACTACGGGGTCATCAGTCCCTAAACTTACAAACTACTTATGAACTACTTACGAACTAGGATGGCACAAATATCCATGCCCGAGGGGGGATTCGAACCCCCGACCGTAGTGGCCGTGCAGACCGTGACTGGAGCGCCTTAGTCTCCTCGGCCTCCGCGGCCGGCTACTATTAAATATTATCTGCTGCGTTACACATAATAATTTACTTAGTAGTATTTAGGTTTGGCTTATTATGTCTTCCAGTGGGCGGTAAGGAGCTGGTGATGAAGTAGTTTTGCATCTGTACAATATTAGTGTAAAGAGGGGCCCCAATGTCATGTTTGCCCCGGGGCCCTTGGTGACATAGCTACGCCACTGACTGCACCATATGGTAACTTTGCGCAAACTGTAAACAATGAAATGTGAACTATGCATTCCAATAAACGCAAAACATGTCAAGCAACTTTACTGTGTCATGTTTTAAACACAACTTGAAGGCAAAAAATCGTGCCAGCTTCAATTTATGCCAATTAGGTAAGTTTTTTAACTCCTCAAACATGGTTTCATAAAACATAAATCACCGGAATAATGTAACTATCTTAATGCAAAAGCCAGGGTGAATTAAAATTGTGAACCAACAAAAATATTGTGTAAAAGGCAGAAAAATGTAAAATACAGTAACGTAAAAATTGGATTTCACTGGAGAAAATATAAGAAAATACAAGGTTTCTGAGTAAAATTCAAGGATTTTTCCCGTTTTTTTCCCAATTTTGAAAGTTCCACATTTTTTCCCGGTTTTCAAGATTTCAAGGTTCTCTGGACGCCCTGTAGATATATGCATGGTGCATTGAAAAACTCTACTTGAAATTTCTTTTTTGGGCCAGTTATTTGAACATGAACAGCCCCTCCCTCTTGGAATTTGTTAAATATGTCGTAATCACGTTTGTGGTTTAAATAATAGCTTTGTATAAAGAACTCTCACCGCTTCAGTTGTTGTTAAAATAGCTTGTTTGAAACCTGTTTGTCTGTATGTTTTCAAATAAAAGCAACATTTGTCAAGGATTTTCATAAACTAGTTTCTGTGGTGTAGGAACATGGATGGATGCAATTTTATTTTATTTTATTTATTTATTTGTTTATTCTTTTTTACTGTGCTTTTTAACTGCTTGGATTACACACAAGTATTTGATGCCCTGCAAATTGTAGGAATATCTCGTAATACTTGAAGCTGAACCATTGTTTTTATCAGCAGCAATAAGAGAAAAGATGTGTGATGTTGTTCAGCACCTAAATCCTGTAATAATTCTAATGTAGATAAGAATATTAGCTTTTCAACTTTCAAAAAGATGTATAACAGTAAGTGAATGTTGCCATATATTTAGTAAAAGTTAACTCTTATCAATTTGGAACCAGAGCAATGTGTGCATAATTATTATCAGCAGCTGTTCATGGAAGTTTTTAAGAGCATATTCTACTTATATGTGACAAGAAGAGTGCAGGCTCCCTAGTTCTGGATCACCAGCATTCATTGGAAGCGTTTGACATTGCCCATGAATGTTTGCTTTCTGACCGCTGCCAACCTCTGTGATCCAATACAGAACACTATGTACAATATGTAGGCATTGGGCAATGACTGTGTTAGCTGTAATGTTTTGTGTCACAAAGAAATATCTTTAGTGATAAATGGCAAGTTCTTCCTGGTCCATTCACTCCTAAGTGGGCAAGTAGTAGCACAATAAGGAATGGGGCCAGGTAAATTACTAATAATGTCACTAAATGCTGAGAGCAGAGGCATGATAATAAAGAGTTGCTCCACCTCTCAAATTCAATGAAATGAATTGTGGCATACTGCTACGGCACTGTTTGCATACTCATAAAATATTGCAAAGATAATCCTGGGAAAACACCAAGAACTCCCAGAAAAGAGGCAGGCCTACTCAAATGTCAATTCAGTTCAAATTACAGCACTACACTGGAGCAACACTGACACCACCTAGTTTCTAGGTGCCAAACCAGCCACAGACCCTTATAACACAGCTGGTGCGAGTATACTTTGTTCCTAGGTGGCAACGTATCCTTCGGAATACCCTTTCTCACCTGTGCCATTATTTTTTCCACAATTATCCCATGCAGCACTAACTTTGGCTCATGTATCTCAACGCAGAAGGAGAAATATACTCCAAAGGCAAAAGTTATGAGGTATGATGTTGCAGCCAAAACTGTTTTATTAAAACTTCAGAAACGCATGACTAAGTATTTTTTATTCTTTTTGGAAAATTGGTATTTACTCTGCTCAAAATGCATTGGTAAAACAAAGAGTGGCAAAACGTCGTTGCCCATCAATTAATACCAAAAAGGGAAAAAGTACCACTAATAGACTTTATTTGACCATTGATGGCAAAAGTGAAGTGATATGAAAAAAGTACTTCTTACAAACTTTCAGAATAGCTGATGGTAGAATGATTCGAGCCCTTAAAAAGTAAATAGTGGAAAGTCAGTAGGTGACGACAAACAAGGCAAGAAGGTTCATGCCGACAAAACCCCTGAACAAAAACATGCTAGTAAGGAAGCATACTTCATCATCATCCCCCCCCCCACCTCCTTTATCTGTCACACTACACAACAAGCCATAATCCAAACAGAAAATATCTATTGGAAGATTTAAACATTAGATAGCCATACAATCTATACAAAGATCATGTTGTAACATGAGGAAATCAGCCTATGAAAGAGCACATTTATTGCAGAGCTTTCAATGAGTTCAATTTGTTCTTTCATGCTCCTCACAAAGACACCATTATTAAGTATGATCTTTTTATCCAAAACACACAACAGACAAATAAAAAAAGAAAAATAAGGCTTAAACAGGACCATAAAGTTCATTTAAGGGCGGCAGAAAACTGTAAAATCGATGTAAGTGGATGCAGAAAAATCAACCAATGACAGCTCTTACTATGCATTTACCTTTGATATGCAAAAGTCTCTACCTTTCCCAAAATTGGCATGTCAGCAGCTAGCTTACTACAAATGTTATTTATATGTATACAATTTAGATTGTCATGAACTATCATCAAAGGCAGAATTCATATATTGCTGAGAGAAAGTGACCTGTTTTAAAGGTTCATGAGAAGTAGTGAAACACATTAAAACAAGAGCTTAAGAAGCAATCCATGTGGTCATGTACATGTATGGGTCAGAACTGGAACTAAAAAATTGCCATGATGTTAATGAAACTTGTTCAGAGTGAAGGCAACAACACTGAATTCATGCTGAGCAGCCATTCCTCTCTTCTTAATGGCTGTGACTTTGTCTCAATATAAAATTTCAGCACGAGGAAACAGATTTTCACTCATAATGATTTGTACTAGATCATTTCTACATCAAGGGAAAAAAATCCCTTTCATGTCACTGTTATGTCCAAAAGGGAGTTTTTGTCTGTTGAGAAGCTACTCAATAAAATAACCAAAAGGAAGAAAGACATTCAGGGATATCCTGTGTCATGGTTGAATGTGCGATGCATTTGGTATCAAAAGAGTGAACAATTCTTAACTCTTTTCACGGGCATGCTTTTGGAAGACATGCTGTTTCATAATTTAAACTTCAGGACAGGATCTAAAAGAATGCATTTTGTCAATGTTTGTAACATCCACCAAGAGAGGGTCTACAGAGGTCCAAGCCCTGAAACAAAGGAAAAGAAACAGGACATAATGGACCTTGTTTCCATTGAGTATGCCATTGACTTTGGTCACTACCGTCTTTACCATAGGGGCACAAGGGACACAGGCCCAGGGCCCCCAGCCCGATGGGGGCCCCGAAAAACTCGTTCCTTTCTCCTAGGCAATGACTTTTTTAAGGAAAGTTTTGTCGCACTTATTCATTATAAAGCACCAGAAATTGTGCCACATATGGTGTGGCAATTGACTTGGTTTGCTGTCTGCATGCGAAATTGTAGTTATTATTGCGGGCCTTAGCTACAGAACACAGACCTTGTGGCAGTCTGTTTCAGATATAACTTGGTGGAACATTGTATCCATTAATGTAATTGAGGAAGTGAAAATGAAATCCTAGTGAGCAACGCAAAGGGTCTCAATCTCATACCCTCCCATAACTACTATCCTTGCCAATGAAACACACATAAGATCCAATGCTTTGAAAACCAGTCCAAACCGTGAGAAAGGAAGGATTTCAGATGTGGAATAATGCCTGCAGACTTGCTTTTGACAAAAGCATGCAGCTAACAAACCTATTTCGAGCTCAGTACTGGAGGTTTCATTTTAGCGTTAATCTCACTTGTATGTTTATATTAGCATCCACCTACAAAAACGTATAAACGAGGTTTTACTGTATATCATTGTGATTTCCTGGTCACATTGAAAATTATGAGCGTTTAGCCAATATGGCATTTCATCTTTGCCCCTAAGTATTATTGCTTGTTTTTCACAGCGAATGCCAACAACAACAACAACAACAACAACAACGTATTTTCTCGGCAAGTTTTGTGTCAGTTTATGTTCTGGGCATATATATATATATATACAGTATGTCTGCCTAAGTGTACTTGTGTCTCTGTAAATGTGTGGGTGTATGTGCATTTATTTACCTTCCATTTTTCCCCCCAAGGTAAGTCTTTCCTGTCCCGGGATTGGAATGGCTCCTTACCCCCTTCCTTAAATCCCTCATCATTTCCTTTTCCCTCTCCTTCCCTTCTGCCTGATGAAGCAGCTAGGCTGCGAAAGCTAGCATTTGTGAGTGTGTGTGTGTCTGTGTGTTTATTTGTTACTATTACTGCCTGTGCCCCTTCGCCTGGTAAGTGTTCTTCATCTATTTTTTACGTATATTTTTTTTTCCTGTTAGGAGTTTTTCCTCTATAATATTAATATATATATATATATATATATATATATATATATATATATATATATATATATATATATATATATATATATATGTGTGTGTGTGTGTGTGTGTGTGTGTGTGTGTGTGTGTGTGTGTAACAGTTATGAGTGTATCTCAGTCAGGTAGTAAAAGATAGAACAATTGATTCGAAAAATTTGCAGCATTCGTCTCTTCATGGTAACCTTCCCTTTTAGATACAAATTTGAAAATTAAAAACTTATTTAGCACAAGAACTACTACATTTAATGAAATCCAATAATTCGGTACCGGTACACGAATATTTCCATCAATTTTTATAACATATTTATAAAATGTTTGTGGCGATTGGAAGTAAATTAGGTTTTGTTACCTGCGCATGTTCGAATTAGACAGTCTAGCAAACTCATAGAGTGTAGTATGTGAACTGCCCAAATATGTGACATTAACATATAAGATATACCTACCCTGTTCACAGTCTGAAAACAATGAAAATTATTTGGGATGCTTAGAATTAATAAGTGAATTTGACCCTTTTCTTGCTGATCATATACGAAAGTATGGCAATCGTGGCAAAGGAAGTACATCGTATTTGTTCGCAAATATTTGCAATGAATTTATTAATGTAATGGTACAATGATTGTCAATGAATTAAAAGCAGCCAAGTACTATTCCATAAGCATGGATTCCTCACCAGATCACTCCCATGTTGACCAGTTAACTTTCATCGTTCGGTACATAAAAGATAGCCAGCCTGTTGAGAGATTTTTTGCAATTTTTGCATATGGAGGAGTATAGGGCTTAAAGTATGTAAGATACTGTTATGAAGTTTTTGGATAGCTTTGACATTTCAATAAAAGACTGCCACGGACACAGCTATGATAATGCATCAAATATGGCTGGAAAGTATTCAGGTCTTCAGGCAAAAATAAAAGAAAAATGTACATTTGCTATTTTCGTACCAAGTGCCACCCGTCACTGAATTTAGTGCTGTTCAGGTGGCTGCATGTGTTTCTGAAGCAGTAGCATACTTTCAGTTTGTCCAAAAATTGTTCCCTTTTTTTCTGCTTCGAACCATCGATGGAAAGTTTTGAAAGAATGTTTAGGTGCAAATAAAGTTCTGAAGTCCCTCTCTGAAACCAGACAGTCTGCTCGTGCTGACGCTCTTAACGCTTTGAATAATGGTTACAATGATATTTTTTAAGCTTAAAAGTCAATTAGTAGCAACACTGATCAGCCAGTAGAAACAAGAAATGAAGCTTAAAGCCTTTGCAAGAAAATAACAGAACTCGAGACCATTGTCCTGACGGAGATATGGGATGAGCTTTTGAGAACAATGAACAACACAAATGTAACTTTACAAAGTGGTACTGTCTCAATAGACGTTGCAACAAAACTTTTTGCATCTATTTCCGATTTCATCAAATCTGCACACAGTAGAATCGATCAATATGAATCTTCAGACAAAGAGAAAAATCCAGGTTCTGACTATAAGGGTAATTTCCAAAGGACGAGAATTTGCAGCAACATACTGTACCACTTTTTCCGAATATTCATCAGAGACTGTCCAGCTGAGTTCCAAAGAACAATTTGGTGTAGAAGTTTTTCTGTCTATAACTGACACATTGGATACTAGTTTGAAGCAACGTTCAGAAGCATACGAGAAGGTTATCAAACATTTTAATTTCCAATCTCAGTTAAAACAATTCGATTCTGAACAGTTGAGAAACAGGTGCAAAGAATTTGCGGAATTTTATCATGCAGACGTTAATGCTGGTGACTTCATATCAGAATGCTTTCATGTAAAACAATATTTCAAAAACATTCAAAATGCATCTCCAGAGCTAAGTATATCATCCTTACATTCTTCAATGAAAGCAGATAAAACAGAAGAAACCTTTCTGAATATAGAAGTTGCTACCCGGTTATTTCTTTGTCTAATGGTAACCAATTGCAGTGGAAAGCATTCATTTTCCCAGTTAATGAGAATCAAAAATGAATTATGAATGACTATGCTACAGCAACGAGTTACTAATTTGTCAATCATGTGCATAGAAAGTGACGTCCTTAACGGTTGGACTTTGAAGACATAATAGATTTTGCATTTCAGAAATCCCGAAAGAAACCATTAACAGTAACGTAATACCAATTTGCAAAACAGTAATCACTAGTATTTTATTTGTGTATTTCTAACCATAACAACCAATAAATTCACTAAATAAATGTACATCATTGTGATGAGTTGATTCAAAGGAAAATTCTGTTTTGTTGTAGGGTCCCCTAATTTGTGTGCCAGTTATCTGTACAAAAAGAGACATACTCCAAAAATTGTATATTTCATATTCTGGAAATCATTAATTTTAATGAAAGACTAATTTGTGGAACTAATCATTAGTATTTGGTTTGTAATATTTTAACCAATTAAGTCACTAAATAAATATACACCATTCTGATGCATTCACTTAGTTTTTTAAGGGACCCAAAATACTGAGTGCCCAGGGGCCCTCGCATGGCTTAAGATGGCTCTGACTTTGGTCCACTACTTAATTCAAATGAATGTATTGATGATGAGCAGAAACTAATGTTAATCAAGTGTACTTAAGTTATCAATACATATCTTTGTTATGGACGTGAATGTTTTTCTTATTAATAATAACCTTCTCCTGGGTACAACACAAGTGATGTAACTACATTTAGACACGTTTACACTGAGTACAACTTAATGAATTAAAAAAAATTAATTAATAAAAAAAACTGAACATTTAAGTTGAAATTGAGTTTACTGACAACACTTAAGGTCAGAAAACATAAAAAAAGTACACAGCTGATTTTTTGATAACCATTCTAATGAAACATTAAATATATAGGAATGAAAGTAATGTCAGTTACACCACTTGTGCTTTAAGGGGCTCATACACCATTTTCAGTCATAATCAAAGTCATGCTAGAATACTGGCAGACAAAGGCCTATGATGGTTCTGTGGAATAATGTAAGACATCCAGACACTTGGTTGGAGTGTTTCAAAATCAAATATAGAAGTACTGGTGAGAATTAAAATATTTATTAATTTTCTGCCTCTTCTCCCTCTTATTGGTCATTAAAAAACACAATATTAAACTTATTTCGAATATTCAGGTAATTTTCATTCTATTACCTTAATTGAAACTACAGTTCATCAAACTTCAGCTGTTTTATTATTGTAACAGATGTTTTATAACAATCCCTTTACATGAGTCACACAAATCAAATTTTTTGATAAGATTAAGACACAGGCTAACAACTGTATCTTTTATAGTAGTGTCCTCCTGAACTATAGTAGCCTTATTCCTGAAATTTGATCTGTGATGCGGAGATCTGTGGCGAGGCTTCTGATTGAATGTGTTTTTATACAGCAGATGTTCTGGATTAAGACATGACCTGTAGTTACTCTTTTCACAAAGAGAGCACACTTCTGATAACTCTGTATTTATTTTCATAGCCATGGTGTCACAACATTTTGGTATGTTACTTGTATAATGAATGTGGCCATTAGTAGGTATAACAGCAGCAGAATGTCTTCTTGACTTATGTTGTGACAGACAAAATGTCTTTTGATGAAAACACGGAACCTGGATAATGTCATCTGATACTATACCATGTCTCTCAGTATCGTTCAGCTGCATGTTCTTACCAATAACCTGTGATTAAACAAAGTGCGTATTTTCTATGACCTATCATGATGTCCGTACACTGAACTATAATGATTGCACCAGCAAAGGGAATATTTCCCCAACATATTGATTTAGTAATGATTAATTCTTCTAATAGTTAAGTACTCACTTCTGTTTTTAATTGTTTAATATCCTTTCTCATCTGTTTTATAATGTCGTCTTTCAACTGAGTTTGCATATTGGCATCTCGACAGCGATTTTCTAGCTGCTTGTTCTTTTCACTGAGTGACCTGATTTCATCATGTTTTTCTGCTACTTCTGCAGTTAATGCTGCTCTTTCATCCTTGGAGGACTGACACCAGTAGATTGACAACAAAAATATTTTATTTTTTCATACTGAACAACAACAACTTACAACAAAATATAGAAATGCACAACTTGCGGTAAACACACAATCTGAATGTGAACATAAAGATAATTAAAATCTCATTTCACTTGATTTTATACTGTACACTTCATACTTAGTTGGCCCACAATACTGGACCACAGAGAGTGGTCTGACGATTTGAAATATTTGAGAGAAGTTCAGAACCTAATGCATAATCATTTTATTGCAAAAAGTTTAGTCTAGGTAACAAAACAAAAATGAAAAATCACCAATGAATATATGTCTTTTACATACTTTTCCACATAGTCACCAAGGTCCTTCAACCTATATTATCACGATAATAATAGATGATAGATAACAACTTATCATAAAGAGACTCACTGAGCCACTGACAGGCACAAAAAATAGTCTATCACATTCACACAACTTAAATTATTGGACTTGGCCTTCGTCAGAAAAAAAAAGAAAAAAAAAGAAAGAAATAAAAAGAAAAAAATGAGAGAGAAAGAAAGAAAGAAAACATTCACACTATCACTCGGGCAACTACCATGTCCAACATCTCCAGTGCCCAAGCATCTTGACAGTGAGTAAGATGGGAAGTGGAGGGGGAAAGGTGCCATGTTAGGGTAGGGATGGCAAGTTCCGCGTTGCATGATGGATTGTAAATGCTCTGATAGGCAAGAATGTGAGATGCGACATGGAATACAGTGAAGGGAAGGGATGGGAAATGATAAAAGCGGAGTGAGTGGGAGAATTTCAAATGATCGAAAAAATGAAAATAAATATAAAAATAAAAAGTAATTAGTTAATGGGATATTGTAAGGGGCAACACACAGTTGTGATGAAGACATGTACTGGAGTGATACAAGATATTTAGTGGGGAAGGAGGTGGGGATAATGTTAGGCATAGTGTGTGGGGATGGTTAAGTTATCTTACATTGAGGCCAGGATGGTTACGAGACCATAGAATGCATTGAAGGGATGACTCCCATCTGCACAGTTCAGAAGAGCTGGTGGTGGAGGGCATGATCCAGATGGCTTGGATAGTAAAGCAGCCACTGAAATCCATAGTGCTGTGTTCAGTAGCATGCTGTGCCACAGTTGGTTCAGCTTGCTTTCTGCCACAGTTTGACATTTGCCGTTCATCCTGATGGACAGCTGGTTAGTCATCAAACCACTATAAAACACTGTGCAATGATTGCAGCAGAGTTGGTAAATCAAATGGCCCAACCTCTGATGGGGTAGGATAAGCCTGCGGCAGGCCTGTAACAGGAAGTGCTAGGTGAGTGGATTAGGCTGGTGTAATGGGGTGGAATATTTTTAATGAATCCATTCTGAAGTTTTATTCAAGTTTATGCTCCAACATATTATGTAAAATGATAAGAAAGAAATAAACATTAATTATTATTTTTTAATGCTATTGACCTATTAATTTTTCTTTGATTTTGTAAATATTTATGTCTGTTCATTTAATGTATGTTGTAGATGAAGAACCTGAGAGGTGAAATAATTTTTGGCGGCGTATTGATATATCAATTAGCCAGAGATGAAGGAAAAGAATAGTAATCGATTGGAATAAGACATCAATGGCGAAGAAGACCTATTAAACAGCCTATGGGAATATTTATTTTTTGCTGATTATTAGAGGGGCAAAAGGGAATAGACAATGTGATTTAGACACAGAAGTCGATAATTTTTTGGTTTGATAGATAGAGAATCCTGCTGGGAGTTCTGTGACAATGTTTTGATGTGCTGTGTTATAGGCTGGCTCTGGTCTATGAATTGCATATATAAATAATTCTTTCTTTATCAAGAGTTTCCCTATTAATACATAGACCAACCCATATCAGTTGTAACTGATACTTACTGAAAGTGACAGATATTTTAAAGGACACAGTCTTCCTCTGCAGGTATACATTGGTGATATTATTGTTTTGTTTAGATCCAATAAACTTAATGTGAAATATTTACGAGTAACCATAAAAATTAGTCTAAGTGACATACAACTGCTTCATCTACATCTACATGGTATACTCTGCAAAGCACATTAGTGTCTGGCAAAAGGGTTCATCGATCCACCTTTATACTATTTATCTCCCATTCCATTCTTGAATAGCGCGTGTGAAGAAAGAACATCTGAATCTCTCTGTTCGACCTCTGATTCCTCATATTTTATTCTGATGATCATTTCTACCTATGTAAGTGGGAGTCAACAATATATTTTTGCATTTGGAGAAGAATTTTGGCAATTGGAGTTTCGTATATAGCCCATGCCGCAGCAATAAGTGCCGCTGTTGTAATGATTCCCATCCCAGATCCTGTATCATTTCCGTAATGTTGTCTCCCCTGTAGCTTGACAAAGTTGTTAAAGTTCCAACTAGAATGTGTGTTCAAATAACTATACCTAAATAACTACTGAAGTGAATATTATGAAAGGTATTAAATATAAGAAAAGGCATTGAATTAAAATTTGTGCTGTACCTCCGACTTACTAGGTAAGTGCTTTAGACCACGAAGCTAACACAGCATTGCAGCTAAATAAATATTAGCAATTATTTAATCAATAGAGACCCTTTAAAACAAAAAGGGACAAATCTAAATAAGTCAGATATAGATGTCAAATAAATAAAGGTACTGTTGCACACCTTAAAACTTAGACATCAAATACACAGCCCAAGTTATTCCTTTAAATCACATTTTCTTGAAGGTGTAACTTGTTATTATATCAGAAGTGGGCAGTAGTCAATTATATTACAACAGAACTATGTAAACTTTAATACTGACCTCACATCACATTTGTTATTTAGGTACACGACACAGGTTTTGCATTGGGGGTCTTCCTCAGAGATATGATCCCTGTGGTAAGGGGTTGTGATTGGGAGTGGTGTAGGTATGGACTAGGATATTGTTGAGGTTGGGTGGGTGATGGAACACCACTTTAGGAGTCTGAAAGATCTTGGGTAGGATGTCTCTCATTTCAGGGCATGATGACAGATAATCAAAGCCCTGATGTAGGATGTGATTTAACTGTTCTAGTCCATGGTGGTAGTGGATGACAAGGACACTCCTTTGTGACTGGTTAGTGGGGTTGGAGGGGGATTGGTGGTGTGTGTAGATATGGCACAGGAAATCTGTTTGTGGCTAAGGTCAGGAGGGTAATGTTTGTCTGTGAAAGCTGTCTGAAAGATTGCGTGAATATTGCTGCGAGAGACCACATACACCGATTGCCGGCGCGGTGAAGGGAATAGTGTCACAGACTGCGGTGCTCAAGGTCGCCGGTTCAATCCCGCCCATCGTCAAAAATTTATTTCTTTGTAATTAACAATTCCAGAATGTTCTACATCTTTCTTATGTTCACTTGTAAATTCTACTTGTTTCTTATGTTAACTGTTCTTCTAATTTCTGGTAAATTCTGTCTGTGTATACATAGCAGAGTGCTCTTCCCGAGAGGTAGTTAGTGCTGCGTGTATGTTGAGTTCGTAATAAACCAGCTTTCAGTATAAGTGCTGTCTTCAGTTGCCTTCGAAGTCAACCCTGCTTCCATTTGAACGTGACAATATATGTGTTTCTTTTTCTGATGAAAGCCATGGCTGAAAATTTAAGTTGTGTTAATGTGGTCTATTTTTTGTGCCCGTCAGCAGCTCTGTAAGCCTCTTTATGGTGAGTCATCATCTATCCTCCATTGTTTACATTCTAATCAGATTTTCAATTATATCACGATGATATTTCAACATTTCAGCTGCAATAGCAGGGGAAAAAGAAATTATTGTATATTACTTTCTTATCTTCCATAGCATGCAGTCAAAACCTAAAATCTTTGATCAATATTCAGGGTTCATTGGGAACAGTAAAAGGAATCAAAACAACATTTATTGGCATTGAAAGATTAGAATCATTGTAACTTAGAAATTTACTCTTAAGCCAGATAGTTATTACCACTCTGGAGTAGCCAGAGATGATGGTCATGTGTGCAAGAGTTATGCCTGAGCGATTATGCAAACATGTTAATTTTTTTTATGGATAGTGTGGTCCAAGGCATTTTGCTCTGATTGTTGCCAGCATGATATTGAAGTACCTGGGAAGCAGGTTGCTAGTCTTACTTGCCCAACCGGTGGATTTGGTATTCTTTGCTGTCTGAGCACAAAGGTGGCCACGACTCATTATGTCCGAGAAGTCCAGCCTTATTCCAGAGTAACTGGTATCCCAACTGTCAGGACCAATTACTTGGCCATTCATACATTGCCCGTGGTTCATGAACTAGGACATAACTACAGGAACCCATACCATGAACCTCTCTTCTGCAAGAAGGAATAAGTACCTAGACTAAGCTAGCAGTGCACCGCTCTATCTTTCGACCAACTTTGTTGTATGGGAGTGAAAGTTGGGTGGATACAGGTTACCTTATTCACAAGGTAGAGGTTAGTAGCAAGACGATTGCAGGTACTAACAGATAGGAACAATGGAAGGAGGGTGTCCTTAATGAGGAAATCAAAGAAAAACTGGAAATGAACATCATAGACGAAGCAGTTAAAGCAAACAGACTGCGATGGTGGGGGTCACATTACACGCATGGGAGAAGCAAGGTTACCTAAGAGACTGATGAGCTTGGCAGCGGAGGGTAAGAGGAGTCGAGGTAGGTAAGAACGATTTTGAAGTAAAAGTCGGGACTGATGACCTAGCTGTTTAGTCCCCTCAAAACAACCAACAAGTAAAAGTCGTAACGTCAGACGAGGCATCAATGTTAGCATTGAACAGGGGATCATGGAGGAATTTCATTAGAGGTACTATGCTCCAGACTGAACGTTGAAAGGCATAATCAGTTTGTGATGATGATGATGATGATGATGGATAGTGTGGTTAAAAATTTAAGTTATCTGAATATGAGTGTCTGTTTCACGTAACTGTCTGCAGCTCAGCAACGTCTTTATGGTAATTTGTTGCCTATTCTTAATTATTGACAAAGAAAGAAATTTATTATTCAACATATTTACCTTTAGTAGAATTCATGCAATAATTCTCTGGGAAACAGGTGCATCTTAAGAATTAAATCTGTTGTTAGTACTACAATATCCTAGAGATACTGGAACTGCATATTTCTATTTATCTCTCCCACCGCTCCCCCTTTCTTCGCAGGCGGGGGATGGGAGAGTACGTAAAATGGCAATGACAACTTTACACTTAACAAACTTATTTAGGCCCATATCCACAGTTAGTATACTAATTTCTTTTCTAGTGGGACTGCAGCATGCATCAGGCCATAATATGTCATAAATAAATATATGAGCACAATCCTGAACCAAGAATAAAATTAGCACTTTAAGTTAGGATTGATGTGGAAAAAAAAAATCATAAACTTAGTTGAAAAGAAAATTCTTTATTTGTGAGATGATATAATTGTATATAGATTTGAATGAAAAAGTTGAGAGATACTGTATAGGTAATACAGAAGGCCAAGTACTGCAAGATGCAACAGCTGATGGATACAGACATAGCGAAATTTTTTCCATAGATGTTTCAAAGTGACACTAGTTCATTTTTGAATATTGCTTACATTGATATTTGTAAGTGCTGCTCATACCTGGATCATTACAAAAGTCAAAGCAACTAAGCTTATATTTTTCTCAAATATATTAATGAATTAAAAGTTCTTAAATGTGCAAGCGGAAGGTTAGAACATAAGTGAACATTACATGAGAGATGTGAACAAACATACACACTGCCATAAAGATGATGTGGTGGTCTTCAGTCCAGAGACTGGTTTGATGCACTCTCCACTTTACTCTATCCCGAGCAAGCTTTTTCATCTCCTCATAAGAACGGCAACCCACAACCATTTGAATCTGCTTACTGTATTTGTCTCTTGGTCTTGGTCCCCCTCTGTGATTTTTACCCCTTACACTTTCCTCCAATACTAAATTCACAATTTCTTGATGTCTAAGAATGTACCCTACCAATCACTCCCTTCTTTTAGACAAGGTATGCCAGAAATCTCTTTTCTCCCCAATTCTGTTCATTTCCTCTTTCTTAGTTACTCGATCTACCCAACTAATCTTCTGAAGCACCAAATTTCAAAAGCCTCTATCCTCTTTCTGTCTGAACCATTTATCATCCATTTTTCACTTCTGTACAAGGCTGCAATCCAGACAAATGCCTTCAGAAAAGACTTTCTTACACTTAAATTAATATCAGACGTTAATAAATTTCTCTTTTTTCAGAAACAGTTTTCTTATCAATATCATTCTGCATATATCCTCTGTACTGTGCGACCATATGTTTCTTTACTGTCCAAGTAACAAAACTCATTTATCACCATTATTTTTTCCATTAGCAAATCTAATCCTTTGGCTTCACTTCATTTTCTTAGACTGCATTCCTTTACCCTTGTTTTGCTAGATATAGCATGCGAAAAACCCTGAAAAAAATTTGTTGTTTCAAAAGTGTTTGTCTGTCAATTACAACAGTACATTACAAACTACACACATTAAGTGCAATCAGGAGTCTCCCCAAGAATCCACAAGATGGATGGACCAGTGCCTATGAGCCAGAACTAAACTGCCAGTTCAGGAAATGGTATCATACTGGTTCACCACATAGGCAGACATTTTGTCAATTCCCCTCCTCACAATTTATTAGTGATCATATTCTGTGACATTAAAAGAGTGATTCTCTGCCAGTTACCTCCACATGCGTTGGATTACTGTCACATTTTCCAGTAACAATACTAATGGGCTATTCAAGAGAAATGACATGAATGCTTACATGATGCATTAATTCTTCTCGACAACATAAGTGCCCATATGGCTACATGTGTGTAGAATATGCACAAATGATGGAGATAGAAAGTGCTAGAGCATCCATCATATTCTCCAAACTTATCACCTTATGATTATGATCTCATAATAAAACCAAAAGATTCATGTATGGAACAAGCTTTCAAACACATAAAGACATTGTCGCGGCAGTGACATCTAAGATTCAACAATTTGCTCTTGATGACGCCAAGGGTATTTCATGTCTTCCAAAAAGTTGGCAGTGTATGATGGATTATTTGGGATTTTCGAAGGACTCTATGATGTTACAGGTTCGTGTTTCTGCCCTGTACTATTGGGTAATGGTGTAATTGAGAGGAAAACACATTTGAAATGGCAAATTATGTTTTGTCTCTTCTCTCATGCTACATCTTTATGGTGGTGTTTCTGTTCATACATCTCCCTACATGCAAACTAAATTTCCATTAGCAGATATATATATATATATTTTAATTTGTGGCAATTACAATGGGAAAAAATAAATGCCATGACTTTTGCAGTGGCCCTCTTATATTCAATAAAGGACCGCAGTCAGTCATAAAATGCTGTGTTAATGCAGATATTTATATTTCAATTGAAGTCATAATCAGTTCATTGTATACATTCATATATGTACAATCAATAAAAACAATTTAATTCTGAGCCAGGTGTGATAATTTACTTCATAATATATTTATATGTTTGCTAGAAGTAGTCAAGAATATCTGTATGATATACTCTGAGCTGTTATTTGCATGCATCATTTTAAAATCACAGAAGAGATGTATGTGGAAACGTGTAAAACGACACTGAAGCTATCACGATAAATTAATTCACATTGGCAGTGTAATATTGCAAAACTTCATAAATTTTAATTAATATAATGAATCAGGTAGTGTAATGAAAAGAGTCATAAAAATATATGGGTGTCACGGAAATTCACTCACCTTTTCCATATCAAGTACAGTTTTCTTAAACTTTTCAATTTCCTTATCTTTCAAGGATATCTGTTCCATATGTGCCTTTATTTGAGAACATAATTTCTCATTCTCATTTAGTGTCGATTCAAGGAGACTCTGTCTTTCTGCAAACTGATGTTGTAAGTCAGTTAGATTATTATTTTTTTTTAGTACATCTTCTTCTAGTTCTTTTACCTGAAATTATAAAACATTTACAAAACTATACATAAATATTACACACACTTCATTAATTCATGAAAGATCTTTTACCTTTGCTTCCACTTCTAATGCTTTATTTTTCCACAGGGTAATTTGTGACTCATATTTTTGAACATTATTTCCATCCTCAGGATCTGGTGCTGGTTCATTACTTCCTCCTCTCTGCTGCAACAAACAATAAAATACTATCACTGGATAGACAGGAAAAAGAAATCTACTTCATTAAGTGGTGGCAGGAGAAAATACATAAATGGTCAAGCTTCTGCAGACAATGGCTCTTATGACAGAAGAGTTGAAGGTAAGGGAACATTAGTAAGGAGTGTTACAGAAAAGTCTCCCAGTATGCAGGGTCATGGGAAATTCAACACATGGAATAATGAGAATTGATTAGTTGGGGGCCGTACCATGAGAGGGTAGAAAACCTGAGAGTTTAAAGCTTAATCACAGTGTAATCACTAGGAATTTTTGATAAGGATTATGGAAGACTTAAAAATAGAAAGCTAAATGTGTTTTATGTGGTAGGTAGGGGAGAGAAACAGGGAGTGGGGCGTGGGGAAAAAGGGGTAAATAAGTCTACTGAAAATGATATAGAAGTTTACAGGGAGTGAAGAAAATGAATAGTTACTGATAAACCATTGAGACTGCTGTAAGACGCAGACACAAGAAAAGCCGAGCGATTATGTCGGGTGTCAGCCACAAATGCCTGCGCTCGCCATGTACAAATTATTGACATAAACAATGCCACAAGCTTTCTACAAGGTTCATGAAAATAATGGCTAGGGTACCTGACACTAGTGATCCCATGGGTAACCCTTCTTCTTACAGGTAATATACATTATTACATTGAAAATAGTTTTGTTCGGTTATCAATTTTAGGTGTTTTTTTACTTTTGTCTGAAATCTGTTTGTTGGGTCGGGTTTTAATTTTTTAACATTACTTTGAGAGATGAAATCATTTGTTTTCTCAATGTACTGTTGTTTGTCCATCAAAACGACTGTGCCTGTTTTCCTCTTGGAGTTTTTATTTTTTAAAAGCTATAGACTACACACTGGATGACACAGAAAAAAGAAAATTAATTCAAAATAATCCCACAGCACCAAACCTCCGATGCCAACCATAGGTACATAAACCAAATATCCCGTTACGGCCCATTATGAATCCCAAAAATGCTCCCACTTATAAACTTGCAAGACACATGCTAAAAGTACTATCAGAAACCTATCAAATGAAAGATGACAAAACCAACAACAAGGTCTCACACTTAATACAACTCATAAAAGATACAAGAATCCCAGACTGAGCTACCCTTCTTTCCTTTGACATAGAAAATATGTACATTAACATACCAGTAGATGAAACAATAACTATCATAGAAGAAAATCTAAAAGAAAACAGTCAACTACCAGATGAACACATAAAAGAGATACACTCATTGGTAAAATTGATAACCGAACAAAACTATTTTCAATTTAATAATGAATATTACCTGCAAGAAGGGTTACCCATGGGATCACAAGTGTCAGGTACCCTAAGCCAATATTTTCATGAACCATGTAGAAAGCAAGATTTTTAAAAAAGTTACCACAAAAAACTATAAAATACTCTACTGGATAAGGTACATGGATGACATCCTCTGCCTAATTGATGAACCTCCGGAAAGAATAGACCAGCTCCATGCAGATATAAACACCACACACACACACACACAAATTACATTCACAATAGAAAAAGAACATAACAACCAAATAAACTTCTTGGATATAACCATCAAAAAGGAAAACAACAAGCATACCTTTGACATTTACCGTAAACCGATAACAACTGATACAATTATACACCAGACCTCCAATCACCCACATGCACAAAAACAATCAGCAATCAGATACATACTCAACACAGCACCACTCAACAAAGAAAATTACCAAAAGGAACTAGACATAATCACACAAATAGCAACAAGCAATGGATACAATAGTAATATAGTAGAAAAAGTAAAAAGCAGATATGGGCAAAAAATACCAAACATGCAGACCCACAGACAACAACACAGCAACAGCACACAAACACACACAACACAAACTGCAGTACAAAGAACACATGAAAACAAAAAAGAAAATTCGAGATGGTACACAATGGCATACAAACACAAACTAACACACAAAATAACAAATATTTTCAAAAGACAAGGCATAGAAATAGCTCTCAAAACAGATAACCCAATCCAAAAATATATCCCAAAAATAAAAAAAGACACAGATATCTACCAAAGACCTGGAATATACCAACTACAATGCAACTCATGTGATGGAAGGTATGTAGGACAAACCAGCAGAACATTTGATACCCGATACAAGGAACACATCAGGCATGGACATACGGGACAAACCACTCCACTTTTGCAGAACATCTGAAAGAATATAACCACAAACCCACCACAATAAGAAAAAGACACGAAGATAATTAGAATAAATAATGAAAAACATCTCCTAACATTACAAGAAAAATATCACATATATAAAACAGAAGCTGAGAAAAAGTTGCTACTAAATGACCAAATAAACCTGACCAATCAATCATTGTTCTCACTGACTGACCATCACAAAGATACCTTCAACACACTTTCAAGAAAACAGTTGAATTTCAAATAAGCTGAGAAGGTTGGCAACACTACAAAACAAACTACAGTGGACTCAGTATGGCAGCAGATGACAGTGGAACCAGAAAAATGTAAAGTTTTTCAGAAAACAGTGGAACCTTTTGACCTGGTTGCCGGAAAGAGACTGATGTGGAGTAGCAAGTGCTGTAAGTACACCATTTTATAGCAAACAACGAACTGTTTTAAATCAGAAATTAAATGTTTTGTACATATGTAAGAAACCTAACCTTTATGTGTAAACAGAAACATTTGCAGGACACCCACTGATGATGCCTTGTAACAAAGTCAAAACGCGTATGGGTGACTTATAAAAATAAAACCCTTCATTTGCAGTAGCAAAAGGCGTTTCCTTTAAAAACATTACAGTGAAATACATAAAATTACTTCTGAGTATTTTGAAGCATTCAGAAGATTAAGGATTGGATGTGAAATTGTGTCTGAATTAAGGTTATCAGATAATTATGTGCAATGATAAATTAAAAAAAAAAAACTATTTTCACTTGAAACTTCCTGACAGGTTAAAACTGTCAAATGGGTTCGAACCTGGGACATACGCTTTTTGCGGACAAGCACTCTACGAATTAAGCTCTCCTGACATGCTTCACAGCCCATTCTCACAGCTTTACTTCTTGCAGTACCTCACTTCCTACTTTCCAAAATTCACAGTTCTACAAACACTGCAATATTAGCACTCCTGAAGAAAAGATATGTGGAGACATGGCTTAACCACAGCGTAGGGGTTGTTTCCAGAAGGTATTTTCACTCTGCAGTGTAGTGTGTGCTAATATGAAACTTCCTGGCAGATTAAAACTGTGTGTCAGAACCAGGATTCAAAGCTTTATTCGCTCATGACATTGGTAAAGAACCTTGTCACATTAATTTTACTCTAAAGTTTTTCTTATTTTTTATTTTACAAATTACAATGTATGTACAGAACAAAATTAAACACAATGTATACTTATAATACTCAATATTATAGTATCACATGTCATATAGTTGTAATTTCGAAATTTGCGAGTTCTCAACATAGGTTGAGAACTGTCAAACAGAAATAGCCACTTACGTTTTGCCCCAATCAAGTTGTTTTGCAATATGAATTACTATTTATATAATGGGTAGATGAAGAATACTTACCAGGCAAAGGAGCAGAGGGAGTGATAGTCACAAATAAATAAAACACGCGCGCGCGCACACACACACACACACACACACACACACACACACACACACAAATGCAAACACAAACACTAGCTTTCGCAGCCTATATGCTTCTTCAGGCAGAAGGGAAGGAGAGGGAAAAGGAAATGATGAGGGTTTTGGGGGAGTGGGTAAGGAGCCATTCCAATCCCGGGAGAGGAAAGACTTACCTTGGGGCAAAGAAAGGAGGATAAACAAATACACACACATTTCCTTTTCCCTCTCCTTCCCTTCTGCCTGAAGAAGCAGCTAGGCTGCGAAAGCTAGTGTGTGTGTGTGTGTGTGTGTGTGTGTGTGTGTGTGTGTGTGTTTTATTTATTTGTGACTATCACTACCTGTGCCCCTTCGCCTGGCAAGTATTCTTCATCTACTTTATATATCCTGCTAGGAATTTTTCCTCTATAATATTTATATAATGGACTGTATGATATCCAGTACATAGTTAAAATACACAAAATTAAAGTATTACAATTTCATTATAAATCTAAATTTTGTGAGGCAAACAAGGTAAACAATATGAACCAGTTGGAGAATTTTGAGCTAAGTATTTGTTTACTCCAGGTGCTTCTAATGGGCTAAGTTTTCTTCCCTTGTTGTCTAAATGTAGTACTTCTGAGTCGACTTGTCTTTCCTTCAGCTCATATTGGCAATGGTGAAATCTGAATTTTGTAATTTCCTGCTACATATATGTTCAATTAGTCTAAATTATCTAATACACCTGAGTGTATACCCACATTAAAACTTCACACCAACTGTCCCTGAACTTTGACAACTGTCATCCATTCCACAGCCATGGAATGGTGAATTTTCAGAGATGAGAAGTCCCTTACCCAATATGTTAGACATTACCCTCTTGACCCAACCCCAAAACAGATTTCCCATGTCATATCCCCACACACCACCAATCCTCCCTTCATCCTCAAGAATAAGTCATAAAGGAGTGTCTTTCTTGTCACCAATAACACCCAGGATTGGAACAATTAAATCACATCATTTGTCAGCACTTTGATTATCTGTCATCACGCCCTGAAATGAGAGACATCCTACCCAAGATACTACCAACCCCTCCTAGTCCATCCATCCCTACACCACACCCAATCCCAACCCCTTACCATAGGGATATGATCGCTATGAGATACCACAATGCAAAACCTGCCAATCCATCCACCCAGCACTTTTTATTCCAATACTGTCACAGTATCATCCCACCCCATCAGAGGTTGGGCCACCTGTGAAAGCAACCATGTCAATTACCAACTCTGCTTCAATCACTGCACAGCGTTTTACATTGGTATGACGATGAACCAGCTGTCCATCAGGATGAATGGCCACCATCAGACTGTGACAAAAAGCAAGATGGACCACTCTTAAGGCACATCATGTGGCTGAGCACATCACTGTTGATTTCAATGGATGCTTTACTACCAGAGCCACTTGGATCCTCCACTCCACTAAGAGAGTTGTCCCTTCAATGCATTCCACAGTCCCACAACCATCTTTGCCTCGACCTAAGAAAACTTGCCATCCCTAACCCTTATGCCTAACATAACCCCCCCCCCCTTCCCTATTCATTATCCTGTACCCTTCCAAATGTGTGTTGCCCCTTACATTATCCCCTAAATTAATTATTCTCATTTTTATTTTTTTCCTTATTATGTTTTTTTCCCCTTATTATTTTTATTTCTATTGTTTTGAATCCCCCCACTCATTCCCCATGCTCCTCTACACCTCCTTTTATCCTCTACTACCCATTCCCTTCACTGTATTCAATACTGTATCTCACATTCTCACATATCAGAGGCTTTACAATCCATCACACAATGCGGAACTTTCCATCCCCATCCTTACCTGGCATCCTTCCCCCTCCATTCTGCTCCTCATTCACTGTCAAGATGCTTGTAGTGCTGGATTGGCAGAGATGGTGGTTGTGTATGTATAGTTGTCTGAGTGATGTGTGAATGTATGTGCTACACTTCACAGCACACTAATTACGCTCCGCCACATGTGGTTACGCCACCAGCTACGAGGCGGCGACACTAGTGTAGACAGTGTTTCCGACCTGCCACCTAGCATCCGCCAGCACAGTGAAGCCAAGCGAACCACAACCCGGCTCAGTTGTTTGAGAGAATTGTTCGAGCGTGCATAGCATTGAGTGTTGTATACTGTCATACTGACGATTGGTTCTTCATTGTTAGTCTACTTGACACTATTATTAGTGCTCGTGACAGTACTACTGAGAAGTTACAACAGTACATGTTTCTTTTTCTTATGAAGGACATGGCCAAAAAATTAAGTTGTGTTAATGTGACTGTCTGTTTTTCATGCCTGTTAACAGCTCAAAGAGCCTCTTTGCAGTGAGCTGATTTCCATGGTCTTGACAAAAATGTACACTTGTGCTTTCTTCTAGATGTGCTAAGATTTCAAGTACTTCTCCAATATCAAAATGTATAACAATATATCGTCCTGCCACCGTTGGCTCTTCCCTTTATATTGTTTTTAGCATGTTATAATTTTTCATCAAAATATCACAATAAAAAGACCAATTTTGGATCTGTTATTTTAAATTTATGGATGCTCAGTAGCAAAAATCATCAAGTGTCAATTTTACACACATAAGTTATTTCAAAACTGCTTGGCAAACATATTCACAATTATTTTATTGTTCTATTTCATGATGAGGGTTAAATGTTTGTAGTAAGAGGAATCTCAACATTAAAATGTGGTGTTCACTGAAATACATATATGCAGTAACATTTTCAATAAATACCACCAGTTTTTATGTTTTTTTTTTTTAAAAATTGTGTTATTTTACCAAAGTACTTTATGTAACAAAAGCTATGTTTATTCTAAGTTTGGCCATCTTCTGTAGAATGTAATAACACCCATAGTCAATGTCGAAACTTGATAAAAGTTTATAACATATTTTGTTTCTAGCAGTCAGTTTTATATCCAGTGTTTTCATATTATTGTATTGCAACAAGTCTTCCGATGGAAGATGTGGTGTAGTTGTTGGTGACGCAGATTGCTGTGCTGGCGGTCCCCGTTTCAAATACCACCACCAGCAAGGAAAAAGGGAAAAAATTTGTTCACTATTTCTAGAAAGTTCTATGTGTTTCTTATAATTGATGTAATTTCTATAAAATTCATTCTATGTATAAATAGTGAATTATTACAATTGGCAGGCACAGTATGTTCTAAGTGTACGCTTGTGTTAGCAATAAACTTGTACTAAGTGTAAAGTGTTGTGCTCCATTAATGACTGAGCCCACAAATCATGGCTCCAATTAGGTAACGTAATAGCCATCACTTGCACAGACAAGAACTGGAATACAAAGTGTATGCTCACTACCTCCTCCCGAAGGTCTATGTCATTAAAAGACCGATGGATACGAAAACAGCGGTAAGTGATCTGCACATCAGACATCCATTGGTGTTCTCTGGAGATGCTGGACAGGACCCAAACAAATGGCTCAAAGGATTTGACGAAGTGGCCAAGTACAATAGGTAGGATTACATGATGTGCTTGGCGAATGTATATTTCCACCTGAATGGGACAACCCAGCAGTGGTTTGAAAGCAATGGGGACAAGCTCAATAGATCGGGCAAATTCCAAATGGAGACCACCATTGACAAGTCCATTTATTGGAAGAGCAATTGAAGAACAGGACCCAATGACATGATGAGTCAACACAGTCGTATATACATAATGTTTTGGCCCTGACATAGTTAACACAGATATGACTGAGGCTTTTAAAATTTCACACCTGATGAAGACACGTATTGAGCTCTTCTGTTAAAAGAAATTTCAATGACTCAAAAGTTTATTAAATGGTGCCAGAAAATTGAAGAGATGCAAAAGAGGAGGGTTGGACGAAAGAAGTATGACAAAGTCCCAAATGTAGTCCCTATGGCCATTGTGAAAGACCAGCATGACTTTGCTTCTCTCGTACAACAAATGAGAGAAGAATTACAACAGTTTAAGGCAGCCAGAACATTTGGACTGAGCAAGCGACAGATTATGGCCATGGATGTCAGTCCTGTATGTCATGAGGGAGCCAACACTGCTGAGGAAGAGGTATTTCAAATATTAGCGCCTGTCTACCCCACCAGTTGCACACAACATGAAGAATGACCTTGCTTTACTACTATTTATCTTGCAGCTACCAAACAGCAACAGCCACAATGAACTCCCCTGGCAACTATGATGCCTCTCACAAGGACGGATATTTGGAGGGCAGAAGACAACACAAACTTGTGTTTTCACTATGGGCTTCCTGGATATGTAGTATGAATATGGATTCATACTATTTAGCATTATTATATTATTCAACTTGTAAAAAAGAATTTTACTTTTTACATATCCACAAGAATCTCCCCAACTTGGATCTATGGAACAAACAACTAATCTAATCTTCTGTAAGTCTGAAAAGATTAGTGGTAAAATACAGGGCATGAATGTTTATGAGCATCTTTTACATAAATCAACATGTTGTTACAAAAATCAAAGGCCATAAGGTGGAAGTATAGGTTGTGAAGGGAATAATATGGGGGTTGGAACCCCCCCCCCTCAAAGTTATTCAGTTCCTGCATGTAGCAAACCAGAAAAGGAACCCAAGATGAACTTGTAAAGTGAATTAAATCTTGAGAGAAGAAATAAGGCTGAAAAAGGCAAAGTATATGGAAGACAAGTCAAATAAAATGCATAGTCTCTTGAAAATAAAACATGGACAATGGAGTGTAGTCAATTTAAATTATGGAATACAGAGAATATTTGCTTAGGAAAAGAAAGAGAAAGCAGTAAAAGAGTTTTGCTACTTGAGCAGCAGAATACTGCACCATGGCAGAAATCAAGTGAGTAAAAATGTAAATTGGCTGTAACAGGAAAACAAAGTCTGTGAATAAGAGAAAGATATTAACAGTTCCATTCAACATGTTTATTTAGATAGAATGCACAAACAGAAGTACTCTGTGAATTATAATATGGTCTGTTTTAATGTTGCGGCATATGACACTCCTAATAATGTGGGCCACAACTTGTGTGTGCCGCCGGGCGTGAGGCAGTGGTACTGGTGTCAGCTGGGATGCCACCTAGCAACTCCCGGTGCCCACACCGATGAGGCCGCTCACCGCTCAGGCGCTTGCTGTTTATCACTGTAAGTGAGCACAGCGGCAGTAGAGTACCAGGTCATAGTTACTGTTAAGTGACCATTAGAACATTGGCGGTGAGGTGCGTCAAATTTATGAGTTTCCACACACGGCTATGCGGGCTACAGTTTCCCATCCATGCCTGCCAATATGGACTTACAACTTCCGCCTTGGGCACAATTACTGGCTGATTCTCTTCAAAATCTGGTCACAATCATGACACCTCTCGCAGAATGTTGCTATTCTGCTCCGTCGAGTTCTAATATGTTGGATTCACCGGCTGGCACAGTATCATAAACTCCTACTCAGAATGTTGTTTCTTTTCCATCGACGTTCTCGGCATTTGACGAAAACCTTGAAGATTGGGATTCATTTGAAAAACGCTTACGCCAACATTTCATCGCCTTCGGTATAATGGATGTGGTGTTGTGTAAAGATTTGTTTCTCTCTTGGATATCACCACGTATCTTTCAGTTTTCAACTTGCCCCCTGCAGGAACCTGCGGCATTATCCTTTGATGACATGTGCCATCTCCTGTCTTCATATTATCAGCTTCAAACACGTCACAGCAGCCAGAGTCGAGTTCTATCGGTCACAAAAAAAACTAGCCTTGCTGTGCTTGGGCAGCAGAGTTACATGAGCTTAGCTGTCATTGCTTATTTGTTATGGCTATACACAAGGAATCCTATGCAGATGACATTCGGGACGCAATTCTGTGTCTCGCCCCAGACAGAGAGGTGCATCAGCAGGCTCTGCAGTTCTACAACCAGTCCTTAGTGGACATTCTCAATATTGCTCAGTCCTTTGGGCTGCAGGGGACGAAATTGAAGCCTGGGGGGATTTTGCTGCAATATCCAACACGCAGGAATGGACATCATTTAGGTATGGTGATGACGTTGCGGCAATGCAGGACTGCCCTACTCGCTGCGCACGGGGCTGCCAGGCACCACAGGGTAAACATTGGTAACGTTCCATGCCACATGTTCAAGCTAATTCACTGCCCTCTTGCCAGTACTGTTTCATTGATCATGACAGGGCATCTTTCTCTCAACACTGGGTAACATGCAACAAATGCCGAAAAAAGGGGCATATGGCTTCGGTATGTCGTTCACAGCAGTCTTCTATGGATATGGACATGGAGATAAATCTTTTGCAAGGTTTGCAATCTTCTCCCTCCAAATTATTGGTCAGGGAGCTACTTTTTGACAAATCTGTGTTTTTACAAGTGTACATGGGGGCCTCAGTTTCTTTGCTAAACTTTCACACCTATACACAGCTGGGGTCACCACCATTATCTCCAGTAGCACGGGCCTTTTGCAGTTATAGTCACCAACATACTCCGGTGGTAGGTTAAATTACATTCCCCACAGCCTAAAAATCTGTGGTGCGTCCAATCACCTTCTTAGTGGTGGCTGATATGGTATCAGTAAATATTTTTGACTTGGATGTCTTTACTTCTTTTAGCTTTACTATTTCTGCTTCTGCCAATCTTGTGTCCGAGACGCTGCCTTTCCAAGAGTTGGAATCTGTTTGTCAGGAATTTTTGTCACACTTTTCTGGTGAATCAAGGTGCGCTACCAGGTTTACGGCCCATATTATAATGAAGCCTACAGCGCGACTAAGATTTTTTTCTTATCCGCCAGGTTCCCATGCCCTTGTGCGACTAATTGAAAGCTAAACTGGACCACCTTTTTTATCTCTGCTGGTTTTGTGCCCCATTTCTTCAAGTGAATGGGCCACGCCTCTGGTCATTGTTAAGAAATCCTCGGGCTCCTTAGGAATCTGTGACGACTTCAAGGTGTCAATTGATGTGCAGTCCGTGATTGACTCTTATCCTTTACCCCGCACAGACGAGTTGGTGACGTTACTGTTGGGCTCCTAGGCTTTTTCTCAGGTGGATTTGGTGGAGGCATACCTTCAACTTCCACTTGATGAGGATTCCAAATGCCTCTTGGTTGTTAACATGCCTTTTGGCCTTTACCAGTACCAGCCGTTACCATTCAGCGTGGCCAGTGTGCCAACAATCTTCTGACCTTTCCTGGAGCAACTTCTGCACCCCATTCCAGGCTGTGTACATTATCTTGATGACATAGTGGTCACAGGGGCCATTACTGCTGAGGATCTTACAATCTCCCAGCCCTTTTTCAAGTCTTACAGGCCACATGACACTGCAATTTGGCAAAGTCTCATTTTTTGAGCCGTCAATCCCCTACCTCGGGTTCGAGATCTCATCTGTGGAGGTCCACTGCTTGCCAGATCGCATCGCAGCTGCTATTTCTTTTCCGCGCCCCAAAATTTTATGGCAGGTGTTTTGGCCATATATGGATGGGGATATTACACGCTTGATGGTGGCTTGTTCATCTTACGCCTCTGAGCAGGCAGCTCTGCGGGTGTCCCATTCCCCTTGGCATTAGCCCAACGTGCCTTTGGAGCACATCCATGTGGATTATGCTAGTCCCTATCTCCACTCTTATTGATTTATTATAATCAATGCATACTCGAACTTTCCTACGTTGTAAACTGCAATTCAATGTCTACAGCCATGACCATTCAATTCCTTTCAAAAGTGTTAGTCACTGAAGGCCTTCCATGTATCTTGGTTTCAGATAATGTACCTCTATGGCTTTTCCGGATATTTGAGCTCAGTTGGGTCCACCACATCCCAACCCCACCCTTCCAATCCAACCCTTCCAGACCAATGGCGAGGTAGAACAGTTCGTCCGCTCATTCAAAGTCTAAAAGTGCAAATATGTTGAATCTTTTCGGTGGATGAGGCTCTCCTCCAATTACTCTCCGTATACCGGTTCACTCTAGTGGGTGATCACAGCCCCACAGAACTCCTGTACAGCCGCCAACCCCTCACATTTTTACATCTCCTCTTGCCTCAAGACAGGCATACTCTGCATGGCCGCCAAACCGTTACTCTCTGGGCTCGTCCATCTGGGTGTGGGGTTCAGCAGCAGCCCCGAGTGACTGCCAGGTATCCTCACGGCTTGCCAGGGCTGTTGAGTCTGCTCTGTCTACATGCCGGGAGGCATGGTACACTGACACTGGACCAGTTACACCTCCAGTCCCCGACCAAGCCATCTCCACCACCACAGACTATCAGTACCACCTCCATAGCCACCCCCACACCCTTCAACTCCACTATCATTTATCGCTGCCCTTCCTCTGCCGTCGACCTCTTCAACGCCTCTTCTGGTGGCAGGGGGTCCGTGTTCGGTGCATAGCTTCTGCTATGCCAGACAGGGCAGCATGGCCCCCTCTGGTGACACCCTCAATGCCTTCAGTGATGCCTGCAACCAGTGGGGGCACCTCCACACTCTGGGATGCTGTCTTCAGCTCCGGAGGACAGGAGGGGTGAGGCTCACCACAGTACAGGTCAGCTCCACGGTGACCCAATGGCCGGCTCCATCATCAGAGAGGAGGGGTCCACCTCTCCGATATTGGGACACTCCTACACCCCAAGCACACCCATCATTGCTGGCTGTATCCCACTATGGACGGGCCGCCATTGTCCTCCTCGTCACAATCAGTATCAGCCGTACAGCCACTTGCCAGCTCGCCGGCACACCAACAACTCCGATGCAGCTACTAGTGAGGAAATATCAACAGATGTCGTCTGGTTGTTTACCACCCTAAGTGAGCAGTTCACAGGGGCAGCAGAATACTGGGTCGTAGTTAATGTTGAGTGATAGTTAGAACATGGTCATTGTCACTTAATAATAAGTGTTGATGTAAAAACTAATATAGTTATTAATTAAACTGTTGTATCAATTGTCTATGTAGACACAACTAAAATGAAGAATTACATATTTATTTAAGTGTTGGAGAACACTGTGATGGAAGCAATAAGTACGCCAAGAGAACTAGTAATTTCCATCTGATTATAGATAACTTGATTATAAATACAGAAAACAGCAAAACAATTATAAATGTTTATTTCCTTAAACAAATTTTTTGGACATGTATAAAGAATATAGGTAATTCTATTTGTAGCATGATGTCTCTGTGACAAGAGGATAGGACAAACTGTAATGTTTCACCTCGGAGTTAGTTACATGACAACTCATGTCAGAATTTTAATTGCTTTACTTATTGGCTGATGATGGCATTAACACTCACATAGCACTTTCCATTTTCATTGGCTATTGACAACATAATTAATTTTCACTACAAAAATGTTACTATAAATTCATCAGCATTCAGTATTTGTTTTACATCTGATATACACTACAAAGACCTTCCCTCCACGACACAACATTTGTCACTTGACATTTTTTTTTTTTTTTTTTTTTTTTTTTTTTTTTTTTTGTAGGGCAAATATGTTGATCTAGACAAATGTTAATATGAATGTTGTAAAATAGCCTCATAATTATTAAAGGTTTAGGAAATTTCACTTATTTGCATGTTTGTACAAAAGTATAAATTTACTGGACAACATTCACAAATTAGCCTATATTCTGTCATGTCAAGCAATTTTTTTAAATTCGCTATCTATATATGTCAGTGACCTCATAAGCTCAAGAATGAGGATAGGTAAGAGCTCACCATAAACATCATTTCTAAGCCATGCCAAGCATGCAGTAAAGATAATCACACACATACTCATAATCTCAAGCGTTCAGACAAAGCCTTATGAAAAGAGAGAGCGCAGACGCACACGCACACGCACACGCGCACACACACACGCGCACACACACACACACACACACACACACACACACACACACACACACACACACACACACACACACACAAAGCCATGCCACAATTCATGTACACACCTCTGCTGTCTCCAAGTGCCACACCCCAATTGTTGCTTGAATAGGAAGTGCAAATCAGAGTGGGGTGGGGAGTAGAGAGGGAGGAAGAAGAATGCAGGGCAAGGGTGAGAGTATAAATATTCTCCCTATCCAATGGAATAGGAAGGTACTATATAGGTGGAAAATAATGTGATTTTATCCATTAGAAAGTGGGTTTTTTGACAGCCTGAGACTGAGAGATAAATGGATTTGTTTATAAATAACAATACTGCTACCAGTCACGATTTGTTATTTATTTATCATGATGCATATTGAGAAATAATTCCCATCTTCTAGTGCGTTTTTGTGCTGTTTCATATTATTTATGATGTTTTGAGAGTGTGAGTACCTGCTTCATTCTGCTGTCGTTGCTGTAATATATAAATACGCCCTATTTTACTTTTTGGTTATCTTTATATGGAGTTAATGGCGGAATTTTTTGAAAAGCTTTTTACTTACAGTTTTCGTCTGATCCATCTGTGGCAGCTCTCACACATGTCAAACATCACACACAATATTTTTGCACACAAGTACATCAGTTGTCACAAATAAATGAACAGTTACAGAGATGTTCTAAGCTTAAGTTCACCAAAGATACATTTTTACAGAGTATGCTACAAAGGAATCCTTAGCTGGATTTTATCAAAACAATATTTCCATAGAGTATGCTGCATTTTTATAGAGGATATTTTACTTTTGTTCATTGTCCTAATTTATGCATACTTACAATGGTGCTACATTTACACTTATTAACATTTTTATTTGAGTATGCTATCGAAACATTGGAAAAAATTTACAGTTTCACTTTCCACTTTTTCATTTAATATTTTGTCTTCATATTTTCTATAATGTGAATACACTTCCAGTTCTTTATATATGTCCATTTTATGTCCTTTGTCCAGTCGGTGGAGTACTTTGACATTCTGCTCAATTTCTTTAAATGGGTGTCCTGTGTTTTTTTGTGTGTGTTGCTATTGCTGATGTGTGTTTATTGTTTGCGTAGGCTTTGCTGTGTTCTGTGTATTAGGTGTTTATATTTGTCCTATGTAGAATTTGCAGCATTCTTGGCATGTTATTTTATATATTCCAGAGTTTGAATATGGGTCATGCTTGCACTTAATGATATGTAGTAGGTTTTGTTGTAATTTGTTGTTTGTAGAAAAGCCAATTTTGATTTTGTGATTTTTGAAGATGTTTGCAATCTTCTGTGAAACATTGCCTATATATGGGATGCTGGATATGCATTTGTTATTGTCTTGTTAATCTGTGGTGTGGCTGGTGTGTGGATTTTTCTTTATTTTGTTCAGTATGGTGTCAACCATGGCTAGGTTATAATCATTGGAAACTGAAATTTGTTTAACTATGGCTATTTCTTGTTTAACATTTTCTTGGTTTAAAGGAATTTTTGTTGTCCTGTGTAACATTGATCTGTATGCTGCCTGTTTGTGGATGTTTGGATGACATGAGGTTGCAGGGATGGTGGAATTTGTCATTGTATCTTTTCTGTTAATTTTAAATGTGCATGTGTTGTTGTGTCTTTTAATATTTATGTCCAGAAAATTGATGCTTTTTTTCTTTTTCAAATTCCACTGTGAAATTGATTTTTTGGTGTAGACTGTTGAAACAATTTAGTATGTCTGTTATGTCATTGGGATCTCCTTTCACTAACAGCAGAGTGTCATCCATATATCTCCTGTACAGTTCAATCTTCTGCAGGCAGGGTTCTTGGCTTATAAATAATTTTTGTTCCAGATGGTTTATGTAGATGTCTGCTATAGTGCCAGAGATACATGATCCCATAGCTAGGCCATCTGGCTGCTTGTAGATATTGCCACTGAATGTGAAATAGTTGTAACTCAGAGTTAGTTGGAGGAGCTCCATAAATTCAATAATCTCCATGTATGCCAGTTTCTTGTATTTCATTAGGTTTCTTTGGATTATTGTTAAGGCTTCATTTACTGGTATGCTTGAATAAAGGCTGATTATGTCAAAAGATGCAAACTGGGCATTTTGGGGGAGTATTTTGTTTTTTAGTTCTTCAGCTAGTGTCATGCTATTTTTTATGGAGTATGTTTCTTCATATGTATAATTTTTCATCAGTATTGTGTTTAGTTACTGTGATAGTTTGTAAGCTGGACTATTTATAGAGCATACTACAGGATGGATTGGATTGTTAATTTTGCGTATGTTTGGTTGTGCTCTTAAGCATGGTGCCTTTGGGTTCATGCATGTCAGGTATCTCTTTTCAGTTTCTGTTAACAGGAAGTGAGTGTTCTTCGGCTGTTGCTTTATTTTGTTTTGAAATTGTTTAGTTGGGACTTCATTTATTTGCTGAATGTTATTGGCATCAAAAAATTCATGTGTTTTGTCTATATATTCCTTTTCTTTTATCACAAATAATCTGTTGCTTTTGTCTGATTTTGTGATTATGGATTGGTTGTTTTTCAGTTTGTTGTTTATGGATTTTAAGATTTTGCTGTCATTTATTGTATATTTTGATTTAAATTTATATTTCTTCATTTCTTTTTCTAGGAGCTTGCTCACTTTTTGGTCTATTATGACCTTAGTGTTTGAATTAAGTTTTGCAGCATCAGCTGCATTTTTGTTGCAACTATGATTTGATTTATAGTATGGTTGTTGAGGTTGGGTGTTATGTTGTATTTTAGTCCTTTCTGGAGTAAACTACTTTCTCTTTGGTCAAATTTAATGTTGGTGTTGTTCACCAGTCTGTTATAAAATGTGTGTGTGTTTTTGTCAGTTTTTGTAAGGTTGGATTTGTTATTTTGTTTAGTTGTTAACGTCTGTAGTTTCTTTTCGTGTGTATTGCAGATGGTCAAGTACTCCTTATTAACTATATCTTGGATGTGCTTGCAAACTTCATCATATATGGTAAGTTGTAGGATGTTTGCTTCTTGAATCTTCATGTTGAGAAGCTGCCTGTTAAGTAGGTCCTTCTTCATGTGTAGCTGCTTTATTTCGGTTTTTAGCCATAGCCTTTCTGTTTTGTGCTTAATGACTTTTGCTATACTGCTGTTTGAGCTTATTTTCACGTTTATATATTTCGGTGTGTGTATATATATATATATATATATATATATATATATATATATATATATAATAGACGAAGATTACTCACCAGGCGAAGGAGCACAGGTGTGACAGCATCACAAATAAATAAATGAATACACACACACACACACACACACACACACACACACACACACACACACAATCGCAAGCTTTCGCAACCCAGTTGCGTCTTCAGGCAGTAGGGAAGGAGAGGGAAAAGGAAATGATGAGGGTTTTAAGGAAGGGGGTAAGGAGCCATTCCAATCCCGGGAGAGGAAAGACTTACCTTGGGGGAAAAAATGGAGGGTAAACAAATGCACACATGCCCACACATTCACACAGACACAAGTACACCTAGGCAGACATACTGTAGCAGACATGTCTGCCTAAGTGTACTTGTGTCTGTGTAAATGTGTGGGTGTATGTGCATTTATTTACCTTCCATTTTTTCCCCCAAGGTAAGTCTTTCCTGTCCCGGGATTGGAATGGCTCCTTACCCCCTTCCTTAAAACCCTCATCATTTCCTTTTCCCTCTCCTTCCCTTCTGCCTGATGAAGCAGCTAGGCTGCGAAAGCTAGCATTTTTGTGTGTGTGTGTGTGTCTGTGTGTTTATTTGTTGCTATTACTGCCTGTGCCCTTTCGCCTGGTAAGTGTACTTCATCTATTTTTTACGTATATATATATATATATATATATATATATAAGCTTGCAACTGTGAGATAAATGGATTTGTTTATAAATAACAGTCACAATTATTTATTTATTTATTTAGCATGATGCGTTTCAAGAAATAATTCCCATCTTCAAGTGTGTTTTGTGTGCTGTTTCATATTATTTATGATGTTTTGAGTGTGCAAGTGCCTGCTTCATTCTGCTGATGTTGCTGTAATACATAAATACACCTGATTTTACTTTTTGGTTATCTTTATATGGAGAATGTGATCTGCAACTCTGGAACACAGCAAGGAGAGGGGAAAGGGGGAAGGGAGCTAAAAGGAGAGAAACATAAATTAGGAAGAGGTGTAGGACAGAGGGAGGGTGCAGGAACTGTTGGGTGGGAAGGGGGGGCTGGAGACAAAGAGAGAGCATGTTATCATAGGTTGAGGCCATAATGATTAAGAGACTGTAGAATATGTTGTGAGGATAACTCCCAGCTGTGCAATTCATAAAAGCTGGTAGTGGAGGTGAGAATCCAGGTGGCTCTGGTTGTGAAGATGCCACTGAATACTCAGCTGTATGTTTTGCCTCAGGGAAGTCTACCTTATTCTTGGACCACAGTTTGGCAGTGACCATTAATTTTGGTGGACAACTAGTTGGTACTCACACAAATAAAAAATCTGTGCAATGATTGCTGCAGAGTTGGTAAATGACATGGCTGCTTCCACAGGCAGTCTAACCTCTGATAGGGAAAAGCCTGTTAGGAGACTGAAACAGTAAGTGTAAAGTGGGTGAATTTAGCAAGTCTGCTTCTGGATCTACTGTAGGGATATAGTTCTTGTGGCAAGGTTTGGGAATAACAGTGGCACAGCGATAGAGTAGGAGGTAGTGGAGGTTGAGTGGGTGACAGACCACTACTATGGGTAAAGTAAGAAAGCTCTTAAATCGGATGTGTGACATTTCAGGGTATGATGATAAAGCACAGATGAAGGATGTGGTCCAGTTGGAGGTAGAATTGTGTGATCAGAGGGACACAACTTTGAGGCTGGTTATTGGGGACAGAAATACACTTTGGTGCATATGGGGATATGGCACATGAAAAGTGGTTTGATTAGGCTTGGGATTAGTGCCTGCCTGTGGAGCCCTTTGCAAGACTGGTTGCATATTAGGGAAGGGAGTTCTTGTCATTGTAAATACAGCATCCAAATGTGTCCCACCTTTAGCCTTTATGGGAGGATTTTCTAGTGGGGGAGTAATGGCAGCTGTCAAAATGCAGGTACTTTTGGTGGTTGATGGGTTTTATGTGGACAGAGGTGTGGATGGATCCTTCAGTCAGCTACAGGTTGACATCAAAGAACACTGCATGGTGGGTTGAGGTGGACTAAGTGAAGCAGATGAGAGAGTAGGAGTCAAGATTGTGAAGGAACAAGCATAGGCTGCCCTGGCCTTGAGTTCAAATCATAAAAATATCATCAATGGCCTGAACCATTTTTTTTTTCTCTTCTCTTCTACATGGCCCATAAACAGCTTGGAACAGGAGGATGACATACTGGTGCCACGGATTTGCTTGTATATCTTCACTTCAAAGGAAATGTAGTTGCTTGTTAGGGTATAGTTGGAAAGCATATGAGATATGAGATATTGGGTTTGGAGCCTGATGGATAATGGAAAAGGTAGTGTTAGAGACCAGCAACACCATGGGCATGAAGGATAATGTGCATATAGGTAAGTGGTGTCAACAGTGACAACTAAGGATCCAGAAGGTGGCATCAACTGTTTAAGTTACAAGGAAGGCCACAGGAGGTAATGGGGTGGGGATGGTGGAGTGTTTGAGAAGAAACTGGTTTGTATCCTTGATTTGGGGTTGAGGGGGGGAAGATTTCAGACAAGTGGGTAGTGTTGATCAATGTTGACCAAAATTCTTTCAGTGAGTGCACAGTGACATGATGCAATGGAACATCTAGGATTATTTGGTTAGAAGAGTTTGAGGAGCTTGTAGAAGGTGGGTGTGTAGTGTGTTCTTGGGATTGGAAAGGAGAAAGACTGAAGGATTTCAGTAGGGACTAGAGGTCATGTTGGAGTTCTGGGATAGGATCATTCTGGCACGACTTTTAGGTGGTGGAGTCGAACAATTGGGAGAGGTCTTCTGCCAGGTAGTTACTGTGATTCATCAAAATTGTGGTGGAACTTTACCTACAAGGTGGATGATTAATTCTGGAACTGCTGTATGTATGGTTGTCCTTTCTTAGGAAGAGACTTTGAGATGGATGTTGAGGCCAAGTTGGAGGTAAAAAGTGACCAGGGAGTGGTTAGGTAGGAGCAAGGAAGGTGGTATGGGAAAGGCAGTGTTCAATGTTGAAATTAGTTTATCTTTGGTTATAGGGATTGGAGACAAAGTACAGCTCCATTCTAAAGGTTGGTAGAGTGAGAGTGTCTTTTAGAAGTCCAAAATCATTAAATTTCATGTAGGGTTTAAGGTGAGGCCTGTTTAAGTGTGAGTACAATTGTCTTTTCAATGTGATGCCTGCAACACTGAAATCATCTTCACAGTGACTTGCAACCTATTATCATTAAATATGAAAATGGAAATAGACAGAGGAAGAGAAATGATCTTGGAGATGGAGGGGCAGGGGAGTTCATCAGAATGAGTAGGGAGGAGTAGATGGGTGCTGGACAGGGAAGGAGGGAAGAAGAGATTGACAAAAAGAGAGAGGAGGGAAGATGGACTAATAGAAGATTGGAATTAATAAATAAATAAATATCTAGACAATGAGAGGTTTACAGCTGGAAAGAAGAAAGTTGCTAAATCTAGTTGCTTTATGTAAAACTTGTCAGGCAGTTCAGTCTGATCACTAATAAGGTCATCTATATTGATCACTAATGTAAATACGTATAAGAGATGTTATGTGTAACTAATTCATAGATTATCTTTGCCTAGCAGATTTTTGTTATGATAATAATGGGCTTACCTCTGCAATGTCATGTTGTTGAGGCTGCTCCCTATTGAGAAACAAATGCAAAACAATTGAATTAGTGGTTATGATCAAATATCAAATGACTTTAAATATTTTAATAACCTATCCTTTGGTAAGAACACAATATTCAATTGTTTAATCATAATTTACTAATACAAAAGAATACACATTATGACTGAGGTAATATAGAAAATATTTAAAAATGCACAAGACAAAAGAATAGTAAGTATTACATCATGAAAGAAACCTAAATCATATACCTGTAATGAACCTATTACAAAATAATGAAATTGGTAAATAGAATATGTAAACATTTCATGTTTATAACTTAACAGTATTGTTTCTGACTTTTAGGTACCCGAACTAAAGATAATCAATAATGTCAATGACACAAATGTGTGCAATGTATTAGTGGCCAAGTAAGTGGTCTTGATAGTTGGAATAAGGTTGGGCATCTATGACATATCCTGAGACGTGGCCACCTTTGGACTCAGATGGCAAAGTCTACTGAATTCATTGATTAGTCGCTCATCCATTAGGGATAAAACCCAATGGGACCCTGGACAAGTAAGGTTAGCAACCTACTTCTCAGGTACTTAGATCTGATGCTGGCAACAATCAGAGTAAAATGCCTCAGACCTTTGGAGATGACAAGTCCCACCTCTCACTGACAGAAAATGGACTTCTCAGATACAAATTGGCAAATGATCTGGAATGAGATGGGAAGGACCAACATCAACTACGACTACACCGAGAAACAGAGCTGGCACAGACTGCAAGGAATTGCAAGTGTTAAGTCAGCATTGTCAATTCATCTCGCACATAATAAAGATTCCTATGCTGGTCACATGGTTCGTGATGTCATTCTCCGCTTAGCTTCTGACAAAAAAATCCAGAATCAAGCACTTCAGTGTGACGATCTCATGTTGGCTGATGTTCTCAAGATAGTGCACGCTTTTGAGGTTTCCCATGTGGCAATCTGCGTGATTGACTGAGGTTTCTGCTGCGCAGCTGCCCGGCCCCCTCCTGCCTCCCATTGTCAACACTGCAGGGCAGGTGGGAGCGGGTACTCTTGCATGCGCAAACCAAACATGGACCCATTGCCACGGCAGTCCACCACAACATTCCCATGGCATTGCACTCAACCAAGCACAAGAAGTGTTCCTCTTCCTTCTTGCCCTGGCTCCTACAATGCTCGTGATCACAGTGAATGTCCCCACTGTTGGTCAACATGTAGGTGTTGTCAACAAACAGGTCATATATCATCAATATGTTGCTCAGCACGAGCTCCAACCTCAAGTGACTGTTTGATGGAAATTAACAATGTTGCTGTTATCTCAAATCATGCCCTCCAAACTATTTCTAGATTTGTCCCTGTTTTGATTTACAGTTTGCATGCTGGTTGACACCAGTGTCACAGCTGCTTTACATAACTCTCAATCATACATCCACCTTGAGTCACCCTCCTTGCAGCCAACATTTCACAAGCTTTCAAGTTTTAAAACCACAAGACATTCCAGTTCTATGAGTTTGCCACAGCAGCAGCCTATCGCACGGTGGTTCACAATATTATGTTCCTAGTAGTTGATCAAGTCACAACCGGTAACTATTCGGTATGGATGCTTTCCAGGCTTTCAGATTTTCAATTTCATACAAGCTTAAATTGATTTCAGATGAAGTGCCATACCCGTCATTAGACCCTCTTTGCTCAGAATTTGCCATGTTGTTCTTCTCAGGATTAGGTTGTGCGTCCACTTTTCAAGCTCATTACTATGAAGCCTAACAATCACCCACAGTTATTCTGGGTGCACACTATTCCTGTGGTGGTCAGAGGTGATGTTAAAGCTGAATTAGATCGCTTAACGGATGCCGGCATAATTCATGCTGTTACATCCAATCAATGGTCCACGTCGCTAGTTATAGTAAAGAAGCCCGCACATAAACTGCAATTGTGAGATGACTTCAAAGCCACAATTAATCATAGATTCTTACCCCATTCCACAGTAGGAAGAGTTACTTTCTAAATTGTCCAGGGGGGGGGGGGGGGGGTACTTTTCAAAGATTGACCTGGCAGCCTATTTGCAACTGCCTCTCAACCCAGATTTGCAAGATAAGCTCATTGTGAAAGCTCCCTTTAGTTTATATCAATAACTTCACCTCCCTTTCGGAGTCACCACAATGCAGGCTATATTTCAACTTTTCTTGGAAGATCTCACCAGTCCAATTATGGGGTGCATTGACTATCTTGATGATAATATTGTTTCCGGATGTACCAGTGAGGATCACTTGAACAATTTACAGACTGTTTTCTACATTGCAAGCTGCAGACTTAAAGCGTATCTTCAGAAGTGTCACTTTTTTCAGCTGTGTATAGAATACCTTGGTTTTTAAGTTTCAAGTTGTGGTGTGGCCCCTTTAAAGAGCATGTTTGGGCTATTAGGGCACTCCCATGACCAACTTCAGTAAAAGTACTAAAGGTGTGCACCCTTTATACGGTCTTCTAAGGAAAGGTGTTGAATTTTAGTGGCCCCAGGTGAATGAAGCAGTATATCTTTTACTTAAGTACAAACATGTTTTGGATCCATGCATGGCAATGTTTCATTCGGGCTAGCACCTGGTGCTGGCACACTGCTTAGTCAATGGCTCAGAATGCCCCTTAGCATCTGCATCTATAACTCTCATTCCCATCCAGTCCAAATACACTCAGATTGAGAAAGAAGCCCTACCCATCACTTATGCACTTAAAAAGTTCTTTGTGTTTCTTTGTAGCACAAAATTTGACTTGATAATGGATTGTCAGTTTTTAATCCACTTGCTCTCATACCAGATAAAGATACTCATAGGCTACAGCTTTGGGCTTTATTTTTCTCACAGTTTCAGTGTGAAATTCACTTTTTCCTTGCGGTTCAGCATGTAAATGCTGACGTGTTGTCTTTCCTGCTGGTTTCTTTTGATGCAGCCTTTGATCAGAAGAAATTTCTCTGTTTCATTAATATCTAGCCACAACAGACTGTCAAAGGTTTTCCTATGGCGTCTGGTCGCATGACCATGGCAGTGCCTGTGGACTCTATTTTGTGACAGGTGGTTCATTACGTCTAGCATAGGTAAGCTGATGCTCCCCCTCCTCACACATCAGACCCCTCCACAATTATTATGCTTCCCGAAATCAACTTGCCATGCAGGAGGGTGTCCTGCTGCTACAATTAGCAAATGCATCTCCTCAGGTATGGCTCCAAGTTCCCTTTGCCGCAAGGTCGTAAATCTGCTTCACACTGAGCATTGGGGAATTATTCATACAAAAGCTATGGCTAATTGCCATGCTTTTTAGACAGGAATGGACAATGAAATAGTGTGTCTTGTGAAAGTGTATAACATTTGTACTTCCCTTACTCCTTGGCCCATTCCTGAATAGGTATTGGAACACATCCACATAGACTACGTAGGACCATTCCTCAATTCATACTGGCTCTTTGGTGTTGATGCGTATCCTAAATTTCTATTTGTAGCCCATTGTACAAATCTTTCTTCTGCTGCTACAATTGCTGCATTGTCCTATCCCAAGAATTCATGGACTTCTGTACTCAGTGTGGCATTTAGCACATCCTCCCCTCATTTTAACCCCCAGTCCAAATGGCAAGTAAAAAGAATAGTACAGTCTTTCAAGAACCAGGCACGTAAATATGTTCAGTCTACCTTGCGCAATGTCACTGTGTATAAGGTCTTGCCCTCTTATTGTATTACATCGCTTGATAACAATACCTCAAAGTCCAAGAGCAAAAGATTAAATTAGTAAAAGAATTCAAATATCTCAGAGAATGGATTAGTTGGAGCTGCTTCACGGACACCATCCATGGCCGATACTCAACTTGCTTGGGACTGCACCATTCCGTCCATGGGAACTGCCACAACACCATTTCCAGCTGGGCACAACAGTTTGGGTGGGCATTTGACAGACGTCTAAATTTGACACTGGCAATGGTAATGTGTTGCAAATGCCACTGCCTTTGCATCACACATATATCAGAGGGAGAAGTGTTATGCCACTTGGGTCAGTTGCATCCGAGTGTTCCGACTCCACCATTGAGCCCCTCACCACCGCACCCTGTAGAATCAATGGGAGTCTCCAGGTGGTACTGGACGAATGCTGTGCTGCACCTCTCGGCGCCCTATATATGCTCGCCATTACCCCCTCCACCGCTCATCTCATAACACCTTCGGTTCAGCCGCAGCGGCAGCTCTTTGTAGTAGTGGGGGAAGCAGCGCCCGGGTGGGAACTCTGGCCTGCAGTCTCTGCGCTGCCATTCGTCGGATGCAGATCTCTGTCTGCGGGAATGTTTTTTCTTCTCCATGCTCAGTGCAGGGTTCCAAGCCTGACTAAGTTGAAGGCCGCTATCTTTATTGATTACACCATCCTGCAGTTATATTTTGATGGCCTATTTAGTAACACAATCCCAGAAGGAGGAGGATTGCATGAGTACTTCGATGTTTTCGTACACCATGGTGTGTCCAGTCTTTATACAATGGTCAGTCACAGCTGATTTGGTAGTCTGATGTAGTTGTGTATGGCACTTGTGTTCATGGCACCTCTCTTCTACCGTGCGGACTGTTTCACCAATGTATGATTTGCCGCACTGGGAGGGAATTTGGTAAACACCCGGTTTTCGCAGGGCTAGCTCATCTTTCACAGAGCCTTGGAGAGTCAAAGTTTTTGCTGGGGGCCAAAAAGCACACTTTACTTTATGTCTCTCCAGAATCCTGGTGATTTTTCCTTGAAACGCCTGTTTACTGCAGTCCAGCAAGTCACTAATAGCAGCTTACTGCATTGATAATGACCATTCAAATTATCAGCAAATAAAAGTCCTGGCCAACAATAACTTCTGTATTCCATGAGGTAATGTCACTAAAAAACTCTTTTCTTTCTTATCATCATGCCCTGAAATGAAAGAGACAGTGCACAAGACCTTTCCTACCCCTCCTAAAGAGGTGTTCCACACACACACACACACACACACACACACACACACACACACACCAATCTCCATAACATCCTAGCCCATCACAATGCTACCCCGCACATGTATTCATGTGTGATACTCCGGTTCAAGACATGCCCAATCAAACCATCCAGCACTGTCTTGTCCAGTTCCATCATAGGCTTATCCTATCCCATCATCAACCACCTGCAAAAGTCACCATGTAATGTACCACCTCTGCTGTATTCATTGCACAGCTTTTTATATTACTACCAACAAGCTGTCTATTGGGATAACTGATCACCACCAAACTATGGCCAAAAGCAAGGTAAACCATGCAGTGTTGCAACATGTAGATGAGGCTACTACACAAAATGGGCCGTTTGGAGCCACCTCTCATCACTGAATACTACACTGGACTGGAAAAACTAAACTGCATCCTTCACCACGGTTTTGATTTTCTGTCCTAATGTCTAGAAAATCCCTGAGGAAGACCACACTGCAAAACCTGTCCAATCCACCCACCCAACACTTTTTATTCCAGTCCCATCATAGTCTTATCTAACCCATTCAAAGCATGGACCACCTGTAAAAGCAGCCATGTAATTTAGTTGCTGTGCTGCAATAAATGCACAGCTTTCTATATTGGCATGATCACTAACCTGCTGTCCATTAGCATGAATGATCATCACCAAAGGAACTGATAGTCATTGTTGTTTATTCCCTTCGAAAAACAAACCATCCATCACCAAATGTAACCAAAAACAAGGTAGCCCACCCTGTGTCACAACATACAGTGGAACATACACTTGAGTTCAATGGCTGCTCCACAACCCTGGCCATCTGAAGCCTCCCACCCACCACCAGCTTTTCTGAACTACAGAGCTGGGTGCTATCCTTACAAAATATTAACTCACCCCAAAATTATCCAGGCCTCAATCTAAGAGAACTCCTTTTTTTCCCCAACCCAATAGTTCCTGCCCCCTCTCCCCAACACATCTTCCATTTCATGGTGTGTGTGTGTGTGTGTGTGTGTGTGTGTGTGTGTGTGTGTGTGTGTGTGTGTGTGCGTGCGTGCGTGCGTGCGTGCGTGCGTGCGTGCGTGTGTGTGTGCGCGCGCGCGTGCACACGCACGCGTGTGTTCGCACGCACGCGTGCTCGTTAGTGCCCATCACCATGATGCAACCTTCCTAACCCCCTCCCTCCCCACACCACAGAGCATAATGCGTAGTGCGGCAGCCAGAGATGACGTTTGTGTGACTGTGATGCGTGCCTGTGTGATTGTATGAATTTTATTTATTCAGAAGAAGGCCATAGCCAATAGTTTAAGTGTTGTAAGTGTGTGGCCTATTCAAGTACCTGTCACAGCTTGTTTCTTCTTCTTTCGTTTCACCCTCTTTGGGGTTTGTTGGATCAATCATTTCTATGTGTGTTATTCTTTTTTTAGTGCCCAGTATCTCTTCATTCTTTCTAATCTTCTTTCCCTCTCTTCTTCTGAGATATTGGGTTTAGATTTTTGTGTAGAATTGTCTTGGAATCTTATGTTATCATCTTTAGTAATTAATTTAGCTGTTCTATCAATTAGCGAATTTTCAGAAAGCTTTTATTTTACTAGATTTTTCTCAATTTCTGTAAACCAGCTGGGTTTTATTTTGTGGTTACAGAATAAGTCAAATATTTGTTTAGTTAATCTGTTACAGATCATTCTACGAAGATGACGATAAAAGTTTATATTCCTTTTCCACACAGTATCTGAAAGTTTTCAATTTTCTTATAGAGAGTTTGATACTTGATACATACTATTTTATTCTCTTGAAATTTCGTTCTTATGATTTTTCAATGACAACAACAATCAATACTGGTGATCATCCACCAATTAGCCAGCGTTCGTATAGAGTGTCGCCAGCTGAAAGATGGATAATTCGGGAGGAAGTGGAGAAGATGTTGCAAGATGACATTATTCAACCTTCGGAGAGTCCTTGGTCATCTCCGATGGTCCTTGTAACGAAGAAGGATGGCATGTGGCGATTCCTCATCGACTATCGGTGGCTGAACAAAATCACAAAGAAAGATGTCTACCCACTGCCGCGCAATGACGACGCCTTAGACTGCTTGAAAGGAGCTACATACTTCTCAACTATGGACATGCAGACAGGTTACTGGCAAATCGAGGTTGACGAAGTTGACAGGGAGAAGACGACTTTTATTACACCTGATGGCCTCTATGAATTCAAAGTAATGCCATTTGGATTATGTAATGCTCCAGCCACATTCGATCGCATGATGGACAACTTGTTTCTACACCTTAAGTGGTTGACGTGTCTTTGCTATTTAGATTACATTGTCGTTTTCTCGAAAACATTTTAAGAACATCTTAGTCGACTGCCAACTGTTCAACTGTGTTTAAGTGTGTTCAGACTGCAGGACTCCACCTCAATCCAAAGAAGTGCCTCTTCATCGCAAAAGAGATAAAAATCCTGGGGCACCTCGTCAACGAAGATGTGTCCGTCCTGATCCAGATAAAGTAAGGGCAGTCACAGAATTTCCAACTCCTCAGCACATTTGTGCTGTGAGAAGTTTTCTAGGGCTGTGCTCATACTACCGAAGTTCCATAAGAGGAGTTTGTAACAAGGCACGTCCATCACAAGAACTTCTGCAGGGAGATGCCAAGTTTTACTGGGATGAGACAAAAGAAAGAGCTCTCCGGGCACTTAAGGAGGCTCTAACTTCCGCACCAGTGCTAGCCTTGTACGACGAGAATGTGGAAATGGAACTTCACACAGACGTCAGTGGTTATAGAATTGGTGCAGTGCTTGTACAAGTTCAGGAAGGTGCTGAAAAAGTGATAGCCTATGCATCAAGAGCACTCTCAAAGTTCGAGATAAACTACTCTACAACTGAGAAAGAATGTCTCGCACTTATCTGGGCTATCAACAAGTTCCGGCCGTATTTATTCGGCAAACCATTCACCGTCATGACAGACCAACATTCTTTGTGTTGGTTGACTAGCTTGAAGGATCCATGAGGTCGACTAGCAAGATGGGCACAGACTCCAAGAGTACGCTGTCACAGTGGTATTCAAATACGGGCGCAAACACAAGGATGTAAACTGCTTTTCAAGGAATCCATTAGTGGAACACAACAGCATGAATTAAATTTCAGCCCTCACCGAATTAGATGACGTTACAGCTGAACAGAGGGAAGTTCCAGCACTATTAAAAACTATAGAGGCCTTGGAGAAAGAGAACCGATCAATGGAAAGTTCCAACTTATAAACGGGACATTGTATAAGAGCAACTACGATCCACTGGGCCCCAAATGGCTACTGGTTGTTCCAGCTCATCTCCAGCCAGCTATTCTCCAATATTTCCATGATGCTCCAATATCTGGTCATCTGGGATTTGTGCAGTCCCTAGACAGAATCAGGCGCAGGTATTACTGGGAGGGTCTCTACCGATCCGTCAAGCACTTTGTGAGTCACTGTAAAGAGTGTCAGCGACGGAAGCATGTGGCACAATTACCTCCAGGGCATCTCGTACCGATTCCTCCGGCAGCAGCTCCATTCCACCGTGTCGGGATCGATCTTTTAGGGAGGTTCCGAAGTCGACAACCGGTAACCAATGGATAATAATCTGCACTGACTACCTCACACCCTACGCTGTCACCAAACCTGTGCCAAATGCAGAAGCTCCAGAGATTGCAAAATTCCTTGTAGAAGACATTATTTTGAAGCATGGAGCACTAAGTGTCATGATATCTGATCGTGGAAAAGTATTCCAGTCAAAACTAGTATCCGAGGTAATGTCACGGTGCGACATTGTACACAGAATGATGACTGGATACCGTCCTTAGACAAATGGTCTTACGGAACATTTTAACAAGACATTAGCCAATATGCTGTCGATGTACATCGATGTTGAGCAGAATGATTGGGATACAATTCTGCCAGTTGTGAGATTTGCTTACAATACCGCAAGAAACAAGACACCACAGGCTTCATGCCATTTTTCCTGCTCCATGGCCATGAAGCTGAGACGACAATGGATAAGCTGTTCCCATTCCAACTGGATGACACTCAGGATGACTATCTTAAACAGCTCATCACCAGGGTCAAAGAAGCGAGACAGCTGGCTCGCATACGAACACTGGACGCCCAGGAGAAGGACCATCAGTGGTATAATGACAAGTACCGACCTGTTGTGTTCAGCCCAGGAGATCTGGTATGGATTTTTACCCCTGTACGGAAGGCTGGACTGTCAAAGGTATTGGAGCGATACTTTGGTTCGTATCGTGTCATTCGCTGCCTCTCCGATGCCACATACATAGTTGAGGATTATGAGCTATCGTCGAAATGACAATAACGAAGAAACATTGTTCACGTCCTGCGCATGAAGCCTTACTACTATCCTGAAGAGCAGATAGTCAACAATGGCTTCTTGTTCAAGAACCCTAACTACCCTAAACTGATGAAGCCATGACAGGGACGTCTGTCATTGATAATCGTGGAGAACGGAAGGATTCTCTAGAACTGCCATACAGAGGACCCATGACAAGGTTAAGATCCAGGACATTCCAGCTGGCTTTACAGGGAACATAACAGCGGGTCACTGTTTTCCAGGAGAGGGAGCAATGCCGCAACCGACTGCCTGTGTGGTGCAGGGGATAGCGCCACCGGCTGCGGTACTGAAGGTCGCCGGTTCACTCCCGTCCACCGGCAAAAATTTATTACTTTGTAATTAACAATTCCAGAATGTTCTACATGTTTCTTATGTTCACTTGTAACTTCTACTTGTTTCTTATGTTAACTATTCTTCTAATTTCTGGTACATTCTTTGTGTATAAATAGCAGAGCACTCTGCCCGAGAGGCAGTTAGTGCTGCGTGTATGTTAAGTTCGTAATAAACTTACTCTCAGAATAAGAGCTGTGTTCAGTCAAGTCTGCTTCCATTTCAATGCGACAATATACACCCAACAGAGGATGGTAGATTCCCTGTTAGAAGCATTGATCAAAGAGCAACACACACTCATGGCTGCCCTTACTGCCCTTAACTTGTTTGAGGCATCCATGCCAGATCATCCCAAGGGTCCATGCCACCAGCAATTGATGGTGTAGAACAGACAGAAGGCCCAGTTCCAAGATTATCATCCTGGTAGCCACATTTGGTAAAATGTCAGCACATTCATTTGCTGAAATCCCAATGTACAACTACGGAAGTCCAAGCCAATACAAAAGCTGGCCAGCTTTATGGAGGTCATACAGAAGTTGAGCAACAAGTTGCAGCACATCTGCCCTAGTGAAGGCAAAAGACGATGGGGTATAGATGTTACAAAGTGAAAAGGAAAAGGTGGGGAGAATGATGCGGGCGGCAACTGCCTGTAGTTGAGTGTGCAGTGGAATAGGATGGTAGTAGATGTCATCTTTAATGAGCAACATATCCCCTCCATGGGCTGCAATACCTTACACAGGGGGCAGGTCAAAGCGCACGGAGGTATACTGTGAAAAAACTATATGATCACGTGGGCGTAACTTTATTTCTTGAAGTCTGATCACGAATGGACGATGCAATCTGAGGAGTAATTTCAATTCTTCTCTGTTGGTACGAATGCTCTGAATATTCCAATGAAGGAGATCCATAAGGTGAGTGAAAATAGAAAGAGAAGGAAAAAGCTAGAGGAGATCATCTCGATGGCCACTGAGGGCCTGACTTCGAGGGAGCGCTGCTACTGGAATCTACAGGTGAAGGGTCATGTTCCATTGCTTTGTCTAGAGTTTCTGCCACCTGCCTGGGTTTATCGGCAGGGGCAGCTTCCTCCACCATTAAAGGGACAGATGATCGGCTAGCAGTAGCACGCCCCAGCAAGACAGAGGAAGACCGAATGGGGCTACTGCTAGGTGGCATGATAGGTGAGTCGCGCCGTGGCAGGGAAGGAGAGGAACTCTTTTTTCTGTGTGCCTTCTTAGAGGAATGAAGATGAGATGTGTGTGCGGGCATTGGTTGTCCAGGCTCAGATCTTAAGAAGTCTTCGCGGACAGGCTCTTTCTTGGAATTCCAGGCATCCGGTTTAGACACCCCTGATTTGGGAGGAGCTGCTGATGACTGTGTTTTTTGGTGAGAGGAAGAGAGTGGAGAGGTTGAACAGGCCAATCTTTGGGCTGACCGATCTGACAACTGTATCGCTAAAAGTAAGGTCACACGTTTGTGTGCCTACCTCCTTCGTGGGACAAGGAGAGTTGTTGTTGTTGGTTTTTGAGGGGACTAAACAGCTAGGTCATCAGTCCCCTGTTCCTAGCTAACAGTCCACTGTCAAGAGCGTAAAAAGTAAAACAAAGCTCTGAAAATGGAACTCACAAAAGGGACAGGCTGACAATGGACAATTAATTAAAAAATGCTCAGTCTCTGTTGCAATATTTTATTATCCAATAACGTGTTTCGCGCTGTTAGCGCATCGTCAGATTGGGCGGAGATGGAGCCACAGAGCTATCTATAGCTGTGTAGGAGGTATCTTAACAATATGTGTTGTCATTGGGCGCCACAATTACAAGTTGTAAACGTGAACCTGCCGTGACAGCGACTCCTCTGCTGCTATGGTGCCCAATGACAACACATATTGTTAAGATACCTCCTACACAGCTATAGATAGCTCTGTGGCTCCATCTCCACTCAATCTGACGTTGCGCTAACAACGCGAAACACGTTATTGGATAATAAAATATTGCAACAGAGACTGAGCATTTTTTAATTATTCAACACTGTTGCTGCACCAGCCGCCGCCACCGCCACCACCACCACCACCACCACAACCACCACCACCACAACCACAACCACCACAACCACCACCACCACCACAACCACCACCACCGTCGTCGTCGTCATCATGGAATGGTATGAAATGACAATGGACAAGTTGCTGACAATACAAAATGAAGACACACAATTGAGAAAACAAAGTTAGGAACACAACAAAACTGGACAGCAGAGTACCATGGCTGGCTGATCACAAAGAGAAAACAGGATGAGCCAGCCATACTGCACACACTAAGAACCCCTAGGTATTTCACATAAGGGTCTAATAGGTCTTTAAAAATGCTGGATATGTGGGCCCTAAGATATCAGGCTATAGCACCAAACACTAGGTGGAGTCATAAAAAACCAGCTGCGCAAATAAAACTTAAAACTGCGTTAGCCATATAGCCATATAGGCGTTGTCGCCTAAAACTAACAGTGGCGTGTCTGGGATATTAAAAGATTGCCACAAGTTGGCTAAAAGTGAACAGTCCATCAAAAGATGGGCCACTGTCAACACTACATCACATCAAAACACGTGTGGGGTCTCATGGTGATGGAGATAGCCATGGGTTAACCACATGTGCCCTATACGTAGGCGGCAGAGGACAACTGACTCTCAGCGGATCGGCCGCAGTGAAGATTTCCACAGAGCTGTGGACAGCTTCACTCCCCGAAGCTTATTCTGTGCATTTGCCATAGCCCACTCTGTGCTCCAAGCCTCGAGCAACTGCTGGTGCAACACCAATTTAAGATCTGGTTCCATGACACCAATATCGAGAAGTGGCACTATAGTGGTCTGCTTGGCTAATCAATCAACATGTTCATTCCCTGCTATGCCAACGTGGCCTGAGGTCCACACAAAGACCACAGAACAGCCTGATCGGCATAGAGAGTAGACAGTATCCTGGATCGACCGCACTAATGGCTGGCAAGAGAAACACTGGTCGATCGCTTGTAAGCCACTCAGGGAGTCAGTACAGGTGACAAATGACCTCCTGGGGCAGGCTTTGATGTGTTGCAGAGCCCTGAGAATGGCGACCAGCTTGGCGGAGAATATGCTACTCTCACATGGTAGAGAATGCTGTTGCACATGGTCGTCATGAAGAAACGCATACTCAGCATGGCCATCAACTATGGAACCATCTGTGTAGATGTCTTCTGCGGCATGGAACGAGTCGAGGACATGCAGAAACTGGTGACGGAGATGTCTAGGGGAAACTGAGTCCTTCGGTGCACGGGACAGATCCAGATGGAGCTGCAAACAAGGAATACACCAAGGAGGGGTTTCAAAGGAACAGTGGAATGTGGTTGGAAGTGGAGAGGATGCAAGGGACGAATGAGCACAGACGGAGATCGGTTAACCCGACCTGGACCGCTGTGGAGGGATAGGGACTGCAGTGTCTGGAAAAATGAGTCGGCGGTTCAGATCGAAGGGCAAGGCCTGAACATGGGCAACTTAGGAAGCTAGCAGGTGTTGCCTACGGAACCACAGTGAGAGGACCCCAGCTTTGACAAGGAGGCTTGTCACAGAGCTTGTGCGATAAGCCCCTGTCGCCATATGAACACCACAGTGTAAAATTGGGTCCAATGGCTGCAGTGCTGAAGGCACAGCTGAATCGTAAACTAGGCAGCCATAGTTTAGGCGTGACTGAATGAGGGCCTTATAAAAGTTGCAGGAGCACTGGGCGTTGAGCTCCCCAAACAGTGTGGCTGAGACAGCCCAGGATGTTGAGGTGTCGCCAGAACTTTTGTTTCAGCTGGTGAAGGTGTGGCACCCAGGTGAGATGGTCATCAAACAACATGCCTAAAAATCTGTGTGTCTCTTTGACTTGTAGCAGGTCTCCAGCTAAATAAAGTTCGGGTTCCGGGTGTACTGCCCAACGTCGACAGAAATGCATCACACTGGTTTTGGATGCAGAAAATTGAAAACCGCGGGCAAACGCCCATATCTGTGCCTTTCAAATTGCTATCTGCAACCACCATTCAACAACGCTAATGCTGGAGGAGCTATAATGCATGCAGAAGTCATCAGCATAAAAGGAGGTAGAACTGATGACCCCACTGCTGCAGCAAGACCATTAATGGCGACTAAAAATAAAGGAACACTAAGAACGGAACCCTGTGGGACTCCAATCTCTTGACAATGAGATGAACTGAAACAAGAACCAACACGAACACGAAAAGAACGCAATGCTAGGAAGTTTTTCATGAATATAGAAAGTGGACCCTGTAAGCCCCAGTCGTACAGCGTAGACAGAATATGATAGTGCCAGGTGGTGTCGTATGCTTTCTGCAGGTCAAAGAAGATGGCAACCAGGTGTTCGCGGCGAATAAATGCTGTACGGATGGCCGACTCCAGTGACACAAGATTATCGATAGCGGAGCGGCCTTGACGGAACCCACCTTGTTGTGGTGCCAAGAGCCCCCGGTCCTCGAGGATCCACATGAGCCTCTGACTCACCAACTATTCGAGGAGCTTGCATGGAACGTTGGTAACTATCAGCCACCTGCAGATCTGCCCCAGGCTTAATCAGCGGAATGATAATGCTCTCCCGCCATGAGGATGGAAAAACACCCTCAAGCCATATACAATTAAACAGGGTGAGAAGTGGGCGCTTGGAGTCCGCTGATATGTGTCGGAGGAACTGACTGTGAATGCAATCAGGCAGTATCTGGGCATGCAGCAAGGGCACTTTCAAACTCCCACTCAGTAAATTGGATGTTGTATGGTTCCTGACGTCTCGTGCGAAAGGAAATCTGATGGCTCTCTGTTCGCTCTTCAAGGGCGCGAAAGGCTGCACCATAAGCAGCAGTCTCTGAGGTGTGTGCAAAATGATCTGCCAGATGCTCAGCGATGGCGACAGGGTCAGTACAGACCGTACCCTGAATGCTGAGGCACGGAATTCCCACCGGTGGGCGGTGCCCGAAGAGACGTCGAACTTGCAACCACACCTTTGAAGGAGAAGAGCGGGAACCAATCGAAGCAACATACTTCTCCCAGGAGGCTCTCTCACTTTGGTGGATCAGTAACCGGGCCCATGCCCAGAGACGCTTGAAGGCAACAAGATGTTCGACAAAAGAGTGGCGTCAATGGCACTGTAGTGCTCACCAACGTTCTCGGATGGCTTCAGCGATCTCCAGTGTCCACCAGGGCACCGACGTATGATGGAGTGAGCTGGGTGTGTTGAGGGACAGTGTTTTCGGCTGCATAGACAATGGCCTCTGTGACCTACTGAACAGCAGCATCAACATCAGCTGAAAGTGGAGAGGATATCACAGCAGCTGAGGAATAAGCTGGCCAGTCAGCTCTATGGAGGGACCAGCGAGGCAGGCGGACACTGTGGGAGCGACAGGAAGATAGAAAAGTTGTCGCTGCCACACAGGTCACCATGGACTCTCCAAGTGAGATGTGGAAGTAGGCTTCGGCTGCAGATAGACAAATGTATGGCAGAGTATGACCCATGCACAATGCTAAAATGGGTCTACATCTACGCGAGATACTCTGCAAATCACATTCAAGTGCCTGGCAGAGGGTTCATCGAACCCCCATTATACTATTTGTCTTCCATTCCATTCTCAAATAGTGTGTGGGAAGAAAGAACACTTGAATCTCTCTGAGCTCTGATTTCTCGTATTTTATTCTGATGGTCATTTCTACCAATGTAAGTGGGAGTCAACAATATATTTTCGCATTCGGAGGAGAATGTTGGTGATAGGAGTTTCGTAAGTAGCCTATGCTGCAGCGATAAGCACCATTGTTGTAATGATTCCCATCCCAGATCCTGTACCATTTCCGTAATGCTGTGTCCCCTGTATCGTGACAATATGAAATGAGCTGCCCGTCTTTGGACTCTTTCAATGTCCTCTGTCAAATCCACCTGATAAGGAGCCCACACTGGGCAACAATACTCCAAAAATGGGCGGACAAGCGTAGTGTACGCAGTTTCTTTTGTAGTTTTGTTGCATCTTTTTAGGGTTCTGCCAATAAAACACAGTCTCTGGTTCACCTTTCCCATGACATTATCTATGTGTTCTTTCCAATTTAAGTCTGAAGTAATAGTAATTCCTAGGTATTTTGTGGAGTTTACGGCCTTCACTTTTGATTGATTTATCTTATAAACAAAGTTTAATGGATTTCTTTTCGTACTCATATGGACGACTTCACACTACTCATTATTTAGAGTCAATTGCCAATTTCTACACCATAGTGATATCTTATTCAGATCGTTCTGCAGTTGGTTTTGATCTTCAGATGATTTTACTAGATGGTAAATGAAGGTGTCATCTGCAAACAACCTAAGAGAGCTACTTAGATTTTACCCTAAATCATTTATGTAAATAAGGAACAGCAGAGGACCAATAACACTACCCTGTGGAACACCCGATATCACCTCTGTTTTAGTCGAAGCCTTACTATCGATTACTACGAACTGTGTCCTCTTTGACAGGAAATCCGCTATCCAATCAAAAATTTGGGCTGATATACCATAACCACGCAATTTGATTAAAGCAGTGTTGAGGAGGCAGATGTTCTGCTGGGTCAATTGAGTCTCAACGTCTCTACCCCGGGCCACGGCACAGAGTGTGGTGGGCGTTAAAATCTCCCAAAAGAAGAAAAGGTGGGGGAAGTTGGGCGACCAAGGGAGCGAGGTCTACGGGAGAGACAGCATCATCTGGTGGAAGATACAATGAACAGACTGTAAAATCTTGCAATACCCGGAGCCTAACAGCAACTGCTTCTAGAGGTGTTTGAAGAGGCACACCAGCGCTGCGGACAGAGGCCAAGACGTAGACAGATACGCCACCAAAAACTCTGTCATAGACAGTACGGTTTTTAAAATATCCCCGATAGCCTCGCAGGGTAGGGGTCCTCTCGACGGGGAACACATTTCCTGTATAGCTAAGCAAATCGCAGGGAAGCGTCACGGAAATGTTGCACGAATTGGGGTGGAAATCATTAAAAGAGAGACGTTATTCATTGCGGCGTGATCTGTTTGCGAAGTTTCAATCACCGACTTTTACTTCTGAATGTGAAAATATTTTGCTAGCACCCACCTACTTAGGGAGACACGACCATCCCAATAAAATAAGAGAAATCAGATCAAAAACAGAATGATTTAGGTGTTCTTTATTCCCGAGCACTATTAGAGAATGGAACGCTACAAAAAAGTTATGAAAGTGCTTAATGAACCCTCTGCCAGGCACTTAAATGTGATTTGCAGAGTATCTATACAGTTGTAGATGAAGCTGTTGCTTCTCTGGATGGGGGTTGGGGACTGGCATCCCCGATGTTTGTGGGGAAGTTGCCCCCCACAGCAGGTGCTGCACCAGTAGATGGAGGGTTGCACCCACCTAACGTGGGGGCAGCAGTAGATTTATGGCCTCTAGGGCCCACAGGAGTAGGCGATACCTCATTAGGAGTTGTACCCACAGTGCGCAGGGATGACGTTACAACTGCAAAAGAGGTTTTCAAGTTTACTGGATGGAGCCACTCATATTTCTTTCTTGACTCATTGTATCATAGCCAGTCCAAGGTCTTGATTTCCATTATTTTTTGTTCTTTGTGTAGAACTGTACAGTCCGGAGAGCACGGTGGATGTAGCTGGTTACAGTTCACACAGACGGCCAGGTTGAATGCACCGGTGACAACCCTGTGATCTTTTCGTCCCCTATAAACACGTCTGACAAAGTGGACACCTCTGCGTTCCAGGTTGGTACGTAGCTCTTCATCGGACAGTGACAATAAGTCTTGGTGGTAAATAAGACGTTGGACCATATTGAGCGTCTTGTGGGGCATGACACTGACGGGTATATCACCCAGCTTCTCGCAGGCCAATAATGCCCTGGACTGGGCTGAGGATGCCATCTGTATCAGAACAGCCCCACTTCTCATTTTTTAGAAAGATGCCACCTCACAATACTTGTCCTCGAGGTGGTCAACAAAGAACTGTGGCTTGGTGGACAAGAAAGAATCTCCATCAGTCCAGGAAAAAACAAGGTATCACAGCGAGTATGGATCCAAATGGTGTAAAGCATTGTGTTCTTCCCATGGCGTAGCCAGGGAAGGGAACGACTTAGGGTCGTATGCTGTAGCATCAAAATCGTTCTTTCCATGCTTAAAAAATGGCGTTTTTGTGACTGGCCACGCTATTAATTGTTCTTTTCATTTTCATCCCATGAGCAGCTAGGGAAATAAGGTCCACCCAGGTGGAGCCCCGCTTGTCTGGGTAAACCTTTTACAACTGAGGTGCAGCAGGGTCCTCAGAGGTTGCTCGCTAGCAACTGTTCAACCTGAATAGCCATGCATCTCCTCGGCACGTAGCACACCTTGAGATTGAGGTGTTTTTTTTTATAGAGGTCTCTACCATCCTCGCGACCAAAGCAATTATGCCAACATCCCCGGGCTCTGAAACATACAACGTTCCACCATCGCACTGATCGATGGACGTTGAAGCAAGCACAGAGCTTATGGTGTAGGGGACTGTTGGCGCGACACAGCCCACAGCTCAGGACCACGGGTTCACCAAGCCCGTACTCAACAAATTAATGCTGAACCCCTGAGAGGGATGAGGAGAGGCAAGAACAGCACTGTATTTACCCGCTGGGAGCTCAGCAGGCTTTCGGCTCGCTAGTATCTTACGCGCAGCAGAGGTCGAAACTTTTTGCGTACTCTGATTTCTTGGATTACCCGCTCCTCCATGTAAACAGGGCAGTCTCTGGATGAAGCAGCATGGTCACCCATGCAGTTGATGCAGCGAGGGGATGGAGACGGACAGTCACCCTCATGAGCATCTCTGCTGCAGGTGATGCATTTGGCTGCATAGGGACAAGACTCACGGGTATGATTATACCTGTGGCATTGATAACAATGTGTGAGATTCGGACTATATGGGCAAACTGTTATTATTTCGTATCTTGCTTTGATTTTGGAAGGGAGATCCACATTGTCAAATGTCAAAAATATGATTTGGGTTCGTATCAAACCTGTATCAGCCTTTTTCATAACCCTATGGACAGCTATGACACCCGATCAGTTGAGTAGTCCTTTATTTCTTTGTCTGATAACCCACAGAGGGATCGAGAGTAGACCACCCCATGTGAAAAGGTTAAGGGTACGGTGGGCTTCGACTTTAACCGAAAAAGTGTGCAAGAGTGTGGTGCGGATCTGTTTTTGAGCCCGGAAGGCATTATCTGTTTCTAACAACAAACTCCCGTTACACACCGGACCTGCAATGGCATCTACACCCTTCTGAATAATGAAGGGATTTACCTTAGAGAAATCATGACCATCAGTATGAGTAACAATCAAAAACTTAGGAACGTTTGGTAGTGTTTTTTTTTTTTTTTTTTCCAGGGGGCATCCAACTTTCGTTTCTGGGTCGAAGTCAAAAGGGAAGAGAGAGAGAGGTCATTGCGGAAGTGTCCCCCATGATTACCGGCATCTCCGATGGCACACTCCTTCCTAATGGGGAACCTCACTGAGGGCTACCGCGCCTTAGGTGATTGTACACACCTCAGAACACACCTCCCGAGAAACGGACAGAGGGACCAATCAGCATGGTCAGAAGGTACCAGCTCGGGTAATCACCCCTACCTGGGCCTGGCCGTCACCTGCTATGCATGAGAATGCATTGGTCAGCCTTCAGACATGCACAGGGAGGAAGGAAGAAGAATAGAGGATGGAAAGAGAGAGACAGAAAAGGGAGAAAAAGGAGAATCTCAAACGCCGAAGCGGAGATGAAAAGGATGGCTCCAAGGTAGGAACAACAGAGTAAGAAGAATGAGCGGAAAAATGAGTGAAAGGTGGGAAGGACCAGTAAAAAAGGAAAATGTGGAAAAGGAGATGACCTGAATTTATTGAGACTCCCATCTCTGGGCAAAGGCACAAACTGGCGGAGGGGGTGAAGAAGAAAGGCTACTTCAGCTCGGGGCCCCACACACGTACCCACAAAAAAGCTGTGGACCCCCTGAAGAGACTTATTTTCTTAAGAACGGCTAATGCTATTATTAAAAAAAAAAGAATTTTTTGTCATATCATCCACATAATAGTAATGTTATGGAATACAAACTAAAATTATATTTAAAAAAAGATTAACTTAGAAGCCAAAATCTTCTCTTTACTAATTAAAAGATCACTTACGTTGATAATGTACCAACAAAATTGTCATCCCATACGACTTCCTTGAAAGTCAAATCATCTAACTTCCAAGAACCTGTATTCTTGCCTCGGTGAATTAATATCAAAAGATTTTTTACGTCATTCTGGAGATTGTTAACACGTGACTGTAGCTGCTCTTGGGACAGAGTCATGCTCACGAGATTTATCTTGAAGTCAAAAAGAAACAATGAATTACTTATTACATTAACAAAAATGTGAAAATATCTTAAACATTGATTAATAATAATTCAGTAATTTTTTTATATAAATGTTGCACAATAACAGTTAATCAATGGACAGATTACACAAGGTAAATGAAAATTTATTACAATGTACCACAGTCATGTGTAAAAAGTTGATGCAACCTATTTGATATGGGATGCTTGTGGTCTATCAAAGCAGGATGATATCATAAATCTGTTTATCAAATCCACCTAATCTTAAACACATGCATAGGACATCTTGTTTTCATTGTGTAAACTATTTGTCCTAAAGACAAGAATGAATAGGACATTTTTTCTATGGACTTAACTGAAATTCAATATTGTACTGGAATCAATTTTTGCTAGAGACCACCATTTTCACGTTATTCATGAAAAAGACACAAAAGTTATCTGCAAACACACCCCTCACCACTATAATCATCCACCACTAGTCAATTGTTAGAGCTCCCTCCTGCCGCTCTGCAAAAAGTTGAACTACACAAATTATTTCCAATATTCAAGACTTTTAGGTCTTCTTTGACTTTACCATCCAATTACCAAAGATGCTACACATCACAACACAAAGGACTTCACCTGCTTCACTATGCATACTATTCAGATACTCCCTTTCAGAAAAAGGTACTCCAAACTACACATTTGGGAATTTACTTTTCAGCTTATCCTACTTTCTTGCAACCCGTAAGCCTAAACCTCTTCCACTACCTCACTGTACCTTTTCGCTTTCTCTTTTCCCTTCCTATGTTGTCCCCATCCAGGCCATGTACTGCCTCTTCCCACCAATATTCCTCTGCCCCTTCCCCCCCCCTCCCCTTTGAATCTCTTTTAACCTATCCCCCCCCCCCCCAGTCCAATTTTCCATATCTTGGAAAGTGTAAATAGCCCATTTTTAACTGGGTGATAACTGTTGGTGATGATAAGATACATGTTTTTGTACTACACAAACATGAAGCATTGACAGACACATAGATGCCATAAAATTTGTTGTAAGTATCGAAGAACCATTATGTTGCTGTGACAGTGTAGTAGATCTGAACAGTTGTGCCACTGGCTTTGTCAAACAATGCATTCTGTTTTTCAGGCAGCAACAAACAGAGGATAAAGTCATTGTAGGAGACATTCTAATCAGATGGTTATATTCAATTGGGGGAACACGGGATGGCATATAGTGCAAGCTGCTACACCATCCAGCTGAAATCAGATTAAATCAGCAACCCTCTTGCGTGAAATACTGCAATGAGAAATTCCACAACATTGGACTCGCCTAGAGCTTTTTTCATAAACTTTAAATTTTTGAGGGGCCAATATCAGAAGTTTTGCATATTAACAAATTCACCCATTAAAAAGTTTGCTTCATTGACCAGCACCAGTTATTAAAGAAAAAGTTGCTGTGTGTGTGTGTGTATATATATACGTAAAAAATAGATGAACACTTACCAGGCGAAGGGGCACAGGCAGTAATAGCAACAAATAAACACACAGACACACACACACTCAAAAATGCTAGCTTTCGCAGCCTAGCTGCTTCATCAGGCAGAAGGGAAGGAGAGGGAAAAGGAAATGATGAGGGATTTAAGGAAGGGGGTAAGGAGCCATTCCAATCCCGGGACAGGAAAGACTTACCTTGGGGGAAAAAATGGAAGGTAAATAAATGCACATACACCCACACATTTACACAGACACAAGTACACTTAGGCAGACATACTGTAGAACTGTAGAACTGTGTGTATATATATATATATATAGAAAACGGATGACTTACCCAAAAGGACCAGCTCGTCGATAGACACAAATAAAAATAATAATCACACTCAAAACACACTTACTAGCTTTCGCCACCACTGGCAGCTTCTTTAGGAAAAAGAGGAAAAAAGGGGAGGAGAAAGGGAAGGATATGGGTTTTAAGGAAGTGGAAAAGGAGTCATTCCAATCCCAGGAGTGGAAGGACTTACCTTAGGGGACAAAAAGGAAGGTAGACAAATACACACACACTCACACATATCCAAACACAAACACACCTAGACAGACATTTGTAAAATATATATATATAGAAAGTTTGACTTACCAGGCAAAAGGCACCGGTTCGTTGGACACGAATAAAAACACACACATACACAAAACAGAGCTTTCACAATCTTAGGTTGTTTCTTCAGAAAGAGCAGGGAAGGAGAGGGAATAGTAAAGGATGGGGTTTTAAGGGGGTGGATAAGGAGTCAATCCAATCCCAGGAGAGGAAAGACTTACCTTGGAGGAAAAAGGATGGTAAACACACACACACACACACACACACACACACACACACACACATACACACGCAAACACACTTAGGCAGACATATTGTAGAAAGCATAGAAGTTAGACAGAGATACCACTTGAGGCAGAGGCTCTGTTCACAGAACAGAGGCAAAGATGTTATAGAATGGTGGGCAGAAATTTGAATTTAGCGGAGGTTGAGACCAGGTGGCAACGGAAAGAAAGAATATGCTGAAGGGCAAGTTCCTATCTCCGGGGTTCTGAGAGATTGGTGTGGGAGGGAAGCATCCAGATAACTGTGCCAAGATGTGCTGGCCGTGCACCAAGGCATGTTTAGCCACCGGGTGATCCTCATTACCAACAAACACTGTCTGCCTGTGACCGTTCATGTGAATGTACAGTTTGTTGCTGGTCATTCCCACATAGAACGCTTCACAGTGCAGTGACAAGGAGTTGGGATAGTTTTTTTGAGGTGGAGGGTGGCATGCTGTTCTAATTTGCGGTTGGCCTGTAAGAGGATGTTCTGAACTGTGGGTATGGATGTAGGAGCGGAAAGGTTGAGGATTTTGATTATGGATAGGAGTTGACAGGGGTGTCCACTAGTGGAGTTGATGTATAGGTTAAGGATTAGGTGAGTGAGGGCTGTGGCTTGTTCTGTTTGGAGTGGTGTAAGGCATGATGAAAGGATGGGATACAGCCGCAGATGGTGACTTTTAGTGTGAGACCCTTGGGGGTAATGCCAAATGTCAGACAAGCCTGAGTAAATAAAATGTGGGGCCATAATCTGGCTAAGGAAAAAGCATGCTTGTGGAGGGAATGTAGATGAAACTTGATGGAGTCATTGTAGGGTGACATAATGTATGTAATGGAAAAGTGAGAAATATGTGCTGAATAACAGACTGCAAAGTGATGAAATAAAATAAAATAATATATATATAAGTGGCTCCAGTCCCATAAGCCAGAAAGTGTACACGATCAAGGGCAGAGCCACTTGTGATAGCACCCATGTAATTTACCAACTGACATGCCTGCACTGTGGTAATGACCTGCAGCAAACTGTCCATTCGCATGAACGGTCAGACAGACAGTGTTTTTCAGTAATGAGGATCACCCTGTGGCTAAACAATCCTTGGTGCATGGCCAGCACATCTTGGCACAGTGTTACACTGTCTGGGTTATAGGGACAGTTCCCACTGACACCAATCTTTCAGAACTCCTGTTTTTAATAGTTTATTCTATCATATTTGATAAATATCGTTGTTTAGTCTTTGTCTTTGACTGGTGTATTTCAAAACAAGTCAGAGACCATTACTAAGCTCGTTATCAGTCAGTCCAGTGCCAGCTGCCACCAGTGACACATAGTAAAAAGCGCTAAGCTTATTTTCTCGCGCGTTTGATAACAGTATATTCCACAGATATTCTTGTTTATTTTGAAAACTGCCGTTGATTGACAGTGTAGTTACCACTGACCACAGTTCAGTCAGCAGCCAGCCACCTTTATTAGAGTACTAGGCTACTTAAAAGTTGATTATTTAGTTTTCTACTTCCTGCAGTTAATTGTATCGATAGGATGAATAGGATGTGTGCCTGCTGTGTGCGGACGCAGGAGGAGTTGGCCGCAGTTCGCGAACACCTGAGCGTGCTGTTGTCTACGGTCAGCCGTCTTCAGGCTGCTGTCTCGGGGTGCAGCGATGGTGGGGAGTCTGGTGCGTCAAGTGGGACACCTCAGGTGTCTCATGCTTCGCTCTCTGTCCCTGCTACCAAGGCACCTTCAGGTGTACTGGACGTCGTCGAGCCGCCTTCTCCGCAAGGGGAGTGGCGGGTTGTACGGCGTTCACGTTGCTCAAGGCAGACGGCCAATGTGGAGGCTGGACGTCCGTCCGTGCCCGTTCGTCCTGTGAGCGAGCATGTGGCCACTCCTTCAGCAGGATCTGAACAGATGCACAGGGGGAGGGGATTATTAGCTCCAATGTTAGGCGCATGATGGAGCCCCTTAGGCAGATAGCGTCAAGATCCAGAAGGAATTCCAACGTGCACTCAGTGTGTCTGCCGGGGGGCCTCATCCGAGATGTCGAGGCAGCCTTGCCGGCGGCTATCGAGGGTGCGGGGTGCAGTCAACTGCAAGTCGTGGCTCACGTCGGCACGAATGACGCTTGTCACTTGAGTTCTTAGGACATCCTCAGGTCCTTCAAGCGGCTGGCAGAATTGGTAAAGGCTGCTGCCTTCGCAAGCGGAGTGCAAGCAGAGCTGTCGATTTGCAGCATTGTTCCCAGGGTTAATCGGGGTCCTTTGGTTTGGAGCCGAGTGGAGGGTCTGAACCAGAGGCTTCGCCGACTCTGTGAAGAGTCATGGCTGCAGATTTCTGGATCTGCATTATTGGGTGGGGAATTGTAGGGTGCCCCTAGATAGATCAGGGGTGCACTACACTAAGGAAGCGGCTACTCGAGTAGCAGAGTACTTGTAGAATGCACATGGGGGTTTTTTAGGCTAGGCGCTAACTCTGATGAGCAATCGCCTGTCAGCATTCAAACAGCAAATTCAGGCCACATTCAGAACACTAATTCGAACATCAAAATATTAGCCATGAACTTACAGAGTATTAGAAACAAAGTTTTCGAATTTGCCGCACTGCATGGAAGTTATTGCGCTCAGATAGTTTTAGGCACCGAAAGCTGGCTAAATCATGATGTGGCAAGTTCAGAAATATTTAGCGAAGCGTGGAATGTATATCGGAAAGATAGATCGGATACAACTGGAGGAGGAGTGTTCATCGCTGTGGACAAAGATATTGTTTCTGCTGAGATTGAAGTTGAAAGTAACTGTGAAGTTATCTGGGCACGTATAACAGGTCTAAAAGAATAAAGTTCATAGTTGGGTGTTTTTACCAGCCCCCCAGTGCTGCTGTAGCAGTTTTAGAATCATTCAAAGAAAGTCTATACTGAGTAGTGCATAGGTATCTGGGCCATGTAATATTAGTTGGAGAAGACTTCAACCTTAAGAGTATAGATTGGGACCTCGCTAGTTACATTTCAGGTGGGACAGACAAGCAGTCTTGCGAGCTACTTTTGGACACATTCTACGAAAACTGTCTTGAGCAGTTAAACCGGCAACCCACGCGCAATGGAAATATTCTAGACCTTATAGCCACAAACAGGCCTGACCTTATTAACGATGTCTGTGTAGAGACAGAATTAGTGATCATGATATCGTCATAGCGTCGATGGTGACCAAAGTTCATAAACCAATTAAGAAGGCTAGGAGAGTGTTTTTGTTGGGAAGAGCCGATAAGCAAATGTTACAAGCGCACTTAGAAAATGAATGGGCATCGTTTAATTCTGGGACTAAGGATGTAGAGGAATTGTGGACTAATTTAAGTGCATTGTTAATAAAGGGTTAGAAAAATATGTGCCAGTAAAGACAATTTAGGATGGAAAATATCCACCGTGGTATAATAATAATGTTAGAAAGCTGCTGAGAAAGCAAAGGCTGTTGCACTCTCGATTCAAAAAAGAACACGCAAATGATGACAGGCAAAAGTTAGTAGAGATTCGTGTGTCTATAAAAAGAGCAATGCGCAAAGCATACAATAATTACCACAGCCATATCTTACCAAAGATCTTTCCAAGAACCCGAAAAAATTCTGGTCCTATGTAAAATCGATAAGCGGGTCAAAGCCCACTGTCCAGTCACTAGTTGATCATTCCGGGGCAGTAATAGAAGAAAGCAAATGGAAAGCTGAAGTTCTAAATTTAACCTTTAAGAAATCTTTCACGCAGGAGTACTGCACAAATGTACCATCATTTGATCAACGTACTAATTCCGAAATGGGGGACATAGCAATAGGTATTTCCAGTGTAGAGAAGCAGCTGAGAGAGCTAAATACGAAAAAGTCTGCTGGTCAGGATGGAATACCAGTTCGGTTTTACAAAGACTATTCAGCGGCATTGGCCCCCTACTTAGCTTGCATTTATCGTGAATCTTGAATTCAGCGCAAAGTTCCTAGTGATTGGAAAAAAGCACAGGTGACTCCCGTTTATAAGAAAGGAAAGAGAAATGGCCCACACAATTACAGGCCAATATCGTTGACATCAGTTTCATGTAAAATTTTAGAGCATATTCTCAGTTCGAATATAGTAAATTTCCTTGAAACGGAAAAGCTTCTTTCCATGAATCAATCAGCATGAGTTTAGGAAACATCGTTCATGTGAAACTCAGCTTGCCCTTTTCTCACATGACATCTTGCGAGCCATGGATGAAGGGCAACAGGTGGATCGTGTTTTTCTCGACTTCAAAAAGGCGATCGACGCGGTGCCACACTGCAGACTGCTAACGAAGATACGAGCTTACGGAATAGGTTCACAGATTTGTGACTGTCTGGAAGAATTCCTAAGTAATAGAACGTAGTACGTTGTTCTCAACGGCGAGTGTTCATCAGAGACAAGTGTATCGTCAGGCGTGCCCCAGGGGAGTGTGATAGGACCGCTATTATTTTCTATCTATATAAATGATCTGATGGACAGAGCAAGTTGTAATTTGTGGCTGTTTGCTGCTGATGATGCTGTTTTGTATTGGGGGGGGGGGGGGGGGGTGTCGTCTGTAACTGACTGTAATAGCATACAGGATGACTTGACAAAATTTCTAGTTGGTGCGAAGAATGGGAGCTAGCTCTCAATGTAGAAAAATGTAAGGTGATGTGCATGAGTAGAAAAAGCAATCCTATAATGTTCGAATACAGCATTAGTAGTGAGTTTCTTGATGCCGTCACGTCGTTCAAATATCTAGGCGTAACATTGCAGAGCGATATGAAATGGAACGAGCATGTAAGAACAGTTGTGAGTAAGGCGGACAGCCGACTTCAGTTTATTGGGAGAATTTTGGGAAGATGTACTTCACCTGTAAAGGAGACCGCATATAAAACACTTGTACGACCACGTCTTGAGAATTGCTCAAGTGTTTGGGACCCGCAGCAGATCAGTTTAAAGGAAGACATAGAGGCGGTTCAGAGGCGAGCAGCTAGATTTGTTACCAGTAGGTTTGACCAATGCACGAGTGTCATCACGGAAATGCTCCGGCAACTCAATTGGGGATCGCTGGAAGAAAGACGACGTTCTTTTCGTGAATTTCTGTTAAGTAAATTTAGAGGGCCGGAATTACACTTACATTTCGCATAAAGATCACAAACACAAGATAAGAGAAATTAGGGCTCGTATGGAGGCATATAGGCATTCTTTTTTTCGTCGTTCAATTTGGGAGTTGAATAGGAAAGAAAATACCTAGTAGTGGTACAGTGTACCCTCCGCCACGCACCTTACGGTGAATTGCGGAGTATGGATGTAGATGGCAACTTGCCCTTCAGCATATTCTCTCCTCCTGTTGCCCACCTGGTCTCAACCTCCGCTAAATTCAAATTCCCGCCCATCATTCTTTAACATCTTTGCCTCTGTTCTCTGGACAGAGCCTCTGCTTCAACTGTTATCTCTGTCCAATACATTTTATTACCACTCACAATACTTTCTCTGCTGTAGATCAAATCATCTAACCTCCAAGAAATTGTTTTCCTGCCCAGTCACTAGGTTCAAACTGTTAGGCAGCCGGCTGGGCAATAGTGATGTCTCTCATATAGTTGCCTGATGAGGTGTTCCAAGTGAAAGGAGGGTTTTGCCTGGTTATTGAGGAGCATCAAGCTGTGATATTACAGATCTCATGAGGTGACAAGTGAAAAAGGAGGACACCACTATCATCAGCTATACACTCTCAACCATTTTTCTTCGTATGGAGAAAAACTACTGTGACCTACTAAAAAAAGTGTAGTTTGGGGATCTGTGCAAGTTCAAACATATGTTAATTACCTTAGGCACACATGTGCTTTGCTTGTCAGATGGGTTGCACGTTCTGAACTTTTACATAAGGTGGCCTGAAGGCAAAGCTGGCTTCAATTATGTATTCCATCTCTGTTATTTCACATCTGTTTCATATTGTTTGGTTCTTATTGTTGTTGTTCACAGCAGACCATGAGTGAATAGAGTTAGTGAGATAGAAAAGTTAAACGTTACAGTGCTGCTACAAGCAGCCGACTCTGCCTTCCCCTCACCTCTCCACACCTCTAAGAAGCTATAATATCAGAAGAGAAATCACATGGGATTTCCCTACACTCAACCTCAGAACTCATAATTTGTGGCATTGTTCCCAGGGTCAATTGTGTCCCTTTCATTTGGAGCCGAGTAGAGGGTTCCAACCAAAGGCCTCAGTGAGTCCCTATGATGGTTTTGGCAGCAGATTTCTGAATCTTTGTTATCAGCTGGAGAATTGTAGTAATCCCCTTAATATGTCAGAGATGCACAACACAAAGGAAGCATTACTGGATGGCAGAGTACTTGTAGAGTTCACATGAGGGTGTATTAGGCTATGCAATAGTTTAAGATGTTCTGATGAACACAGATTGTGAAATCAGAGTGTATACAGAGTAAAGGCACTTTGACTGTAAAAACAATTTCAAGATATTCAGAACAAAGTACCTGAATGTTGTGGTGCTCAAACTATCCCCAGGAGTGAGAGCTGGCTAAATCCCCGTATCAAAGCCCTAACATATTTAACAAAGCTTGGAATGTATATTGGAAAGATCAGATCAGGCTCAACTAAAGGGAATTTGACAAAAATCTTGTCTCTACAGAGGTTGAAGTTGAGTGTGATAAGTTACCTGGACAAATATAAAATGTCTAGGAGAAATGACAGATGGGGCGTATCATCTCAAAGGCATTGATAAGGTGGATTTTCCTGTACAACAATTTCACAAACACACTGTAAATATCAGGAAACTGGTAAAACATCAAATCTCTGGGATCACTGCAACTGGAAACAGATTCTGCAAGAAGGGAACCAACGATGTCTGAAGAGAATCATTCAACATGGAATAAGTGCAACCCTTCCACAAATTTATGTGGATTTCACTGCTGGGCCATCAACAAGTGTTAGTGTGTAAACAATTCAATAAAACATCATTGATACAGGCTTTCAGAGCCAAAGGCCCACTCATGTACCCTTACTGGCTGCACAACACAAAGCTTTACGCCCCACCGGAACCCATCAACACTGACATTAGACAGTTGATGACTGGAAACATGTCACCTAATCTGATGAGCCCCATTTCAAATTATATCAAGTGGATGGACATATACACGTATGGAGACAACCTCATGAATCCGTGGACCTACCTAGTCAGCAGGGGACAGATCAATGTAATGTATAGTTGCAGTGATATGGGACCCCTGAGATGTCAGAGGTAGGACTGACAGGTGACACACACACACACACACACACACACACACACACACACATATCCTGGCTGATCACCTACATTTACTCGAGCGCATTGTGCATCCCAATGTGCTTTGGCAATTCTAGCAGGACAATTAACACTCCACACATATATAATTGCTACAGTGGCTCCAGGAACACTCTTCTGAGTTTAAACTCCTCTGCTGGCCACCAAACTCCCCAGACATGAACATTATTGAGTGTATCTGGTATGCCATGCATCATGCTGCTCAGAAAAGATCTCCACTCACTCAATTTTTTAAGGATTTTTGGACAGCCCTATAGAATGCACGGCATCAATTTTCTCCAGCACTGCTTCAACATTAGTCAAGGCCATGCCACATCATGTTGTGCCACTTCTGTGTGCTTGTGGGGGCCCTACACATATTATGCAGGTGGATCAGTTTCTTTGGCTGTGGTGTGAGCGAGTTTATTTTATTAAATTATAATTGTTATTTGGTACCAGTAAATTAAAACACAAACATGACCACCATTTGTGCTGCTGCGGTCAGAGATGGCAGTTGTGTTTCTCTGACCAACAAAGGCTGTAACAACTAGAAGCTATTAAACAAGTTGTATTCTGTTATGTGTGCCTTTCTGCAACTCTTCAGACCAACCCATCCTTCTCAGAAATATTGTTGAATCCTGCTTGAAATTTCCATTGTTTGATGTATCTCCTTGTTTTCCAAACTACCTGCTCACCTCCATATTAAATAATTCCCAAGAAATTATAAATCTGAGTAAGGAAGAGGAAATAAGGATAAAAGGGCATATGTCAAATATGATCACAAAATGAAGAAGGAAAGAAGATAGGATTTAATGTCTCATCCACAGCATGGTGATTAGAGACTGAGAATACACTCAGATTGTTGGGAAAGGATGGGGAAGGAAATTGGCCATGCTCTTTGAAATGAACCATATTGGCATTTTCTTAGAGTGATACTCCTAAAACATGAGAAACCTAAAATATTGATGGCCAGAGGTGGATTTGGTGCACTGTCCTTCTGATTGAGAGTTTTGTGTGTTTTTAGAGTACACAACTGCATTGGTCATTAGTGCCCGATTCTGATGCTAGGTTGACTTACAAAAAGGTTAAAAAGGGTGCCGACAAGGATAATTTCAGAATATCACTAAAATGAGGAATAAAAAATATCAAGACAGGGAATTAAATGTCCGTGAACAAATTACTTATATGTATAAAATGCAAAACTCTAGCAGCTGCCAGTGTGTCATTAGCTAAAATTTCCACCAAAGTGGATGGCAGATTTACTGCAACACGAACATGATGAAAATTTGGGCAGAAAATTAAATCATGGCGCACCGTCATCGGGTGACCACAGGAACACAATGGTGGGTGGTCGCCTGTTAATAGTGTCAGTGGCTGAACCGGCAATGACTGATTCTCAGCTGGGCCAAGATAACCTCCTCCCACCGAGGGGGGCAGGAGGAGGTCTTCCAAGCTGTCGGGACGAGTTTTGTGGTTCTCAGCTTATTGTCATGAAGCGAGGACAACAGCCTATGCCACAATACTAAAATGAGCTGGCAAATAGCTCCTTGAACGTTCTTGGATGGGGCACAAATGGTAGCTGTCCAAGGTAGGAGAGTTGCAGCCCTAGCCGCAGCATCAGCAACCTCATTCCCCAGCACACCTACGTGGCCAGGTACCCACAGGAAGTGACTGTGAAAGCCGTCTTCAGCTACCAATTGAAGAGAGAGTTGGATTCGGTGTACGACAGGATGGACCAGGTACGGGTCTCTAAGACTCTGAATGGCCCTGAGTGATTCTGAGCAGATGACATAATAAGGATGGTGGTGGCGATGAACATATTGGATTGCCTGATAGATTGCGAAAAGCTCAGCTGTGAAATTTGAGCATTGGTCAATGAGCTTGTATTGAAAGCTGTTGAAGCTGATGACAAAGGTGGATCCAACACCATCAGTGTTCTTAGATCCATCTGTATAGACGAAAATGTTATCATCAAGCTGTGAGTGAAGTTTGACAAACCTTGAGCGATACATCGAATCCAGGGTATACTCCTTCAGAAGTGAGCAGAGTTCGAGGTGGACGCAAACCTGGGGCTGAAGCCACGGTGGTGTTGGGCTGACATCCATTCGAAGGGTGTCAGGGAGGGTGAAATCGAATAGCTGAAGCAGGCAATGGAAACAAACTCTGGAAGGCAACAGTGCAGATGCAGACACTCAATATTGGCAATCGAGAAAGTCGTTGAAAAATGATCAGTAGGATGAGTGTTTGGCCATCAACAACAGCTGGCATGCGTACCGACAGAGTAATATATCATGCTGATAGTGCAATGGTAATTTGGCAGCTTTTGCATAGATGCTTTCAATAGGGCTGGTATAGAAGGCTCCAATCGCCATGCACAACCCCCAATGATGCATTGAATTAATACGGCGCAAGATGGACAGCCGTGCGGAAGAGTAAACAATTCTTCCATAACCCAGCTTTGATTGGACTATGGATCAATAAAGGTGAAGAAGAATTGTTCTATCAGCTCCCCATGACATACTACTAAGAGCACGGAGGACATTAAGGGCACATGTACAACGGCCAGCCAGAGAAGACAAGTGTGGAGACCAACGAAGTTTCCTATCCAACATTAGTCCTAAGAATTTCATTGTCTCCACGAATGGGAGAGCGACGGGGCCTAGATGTAGAGATGGTGGAAGAACTCTTTGTATAAGCAGAAGTTGATGCAGACTGTTTTCTCAATGGTGAAATGGAAGCCATTTGCGATGCTCCAAGAATAAAGATGGTCAAGACAATGCTGGAGACAGTGCTCCAATAGATACATTCTTTGAGTGCTTCAGTAGATTGTGAAATCATCCACAATAGGGAACCAGAAACGTTGGTGGGAGGCAGTCCATAATTAGGTTAACTGCTATGGTGAAAAGTACTACACTCAAAATGGAGCCCTGTGGCACCCCATTCTCCTGGAAAAAAGGGTCTGACAAAATAAGAGCCCACTTGTACCCAAAAACTTTGCTCTGTTAAAAATGCACAAATAAAGAGGGGAAGACAGCCGCGAAAACCCCAGGTATGCATGGTGCAAAGAATCCCCGCCCTCCAACAGGTGTTCTAGGCCTTCTCCAGATCAAAGAACACAGCCACCGTCTGGCGCTTTTTTAAAAAAAAAATATTCATAATGAAAGTCGACAAGGTAACGAGGTGGTCAATTGCAGAGCGTTGCCTACGAAAATCACATTGAACATTGATAAGGAGGCATCGGGATTCAAGGAGCCAAACCAAATGAGCGTTAACCATGTGTTCCATCACCTTACGGAGACAGCTGGTAAGAGAAATGGGGCGATAACTAGAAGGAAGATGTTTGTCCTTCCCTGGTTTGGGAATGGGGACAACAATGGCTTGTGGGAACCTGACCTTCAGTCCATTTACGATTATAGGTGCAGAGAAGGAAACATTTATCCGCAGGAGAAAGGTTCTTCAACATCTCAATATGAATGGCATTGGAGCCCCAGAGCAGAGGAGTGAGACATGGCAAGATCACAGTCTAGCACTGCATAGTGAAGGTGGCATTATATCTTTCACGATTTAAAGATTGGAAAGAAGGCGGCCGTGCCTCCCCTGAATGTCTGCGAGAGATGAAGGCAGGGTGGTAATGAGCAGAGCTCGAAACCTCCACAAAAGAGCAGCCTAAGGCACTGGATATGTAAACGGGGTCCACGAGGACTTCATCGCTACTGTCAGGCCGGAAATCGGGGAGTGCACCTTAGTGCCAGATAACCGGTGCAGGCTACCCCAGGCAACCGAGGAGGGGGTGAATTTGTTAAAAGAACTAGTGAAGGCAGTCCAACAGGCTTTTCTGCTTTCTTTTATAACACGATGGCATTGCGCTCACAGTCGTTTGTAATTGATGCAATTCTCCATTGTTGGGTGGCATTGAAAGGTGTGAAGAACATGTTGCCAAGCTCTAATAGTGTCGCTGCATGCTGCTGTCCGCCAGGGGACTAGGACGCAACATGGAGAAGAGGAAGTACAAGATATGGAATAATCGGCAGCAGTGAGAATAATCTCTGTGAGGTACTGGACCTGACTGTTGCACCTGGGGAAATTCTGATCATGGAAAACCGCCATGAAAAAATAAAGCCCCCAATCGGCTTTGGAGATGCTCCAGGTGGCGCAACGCGGAGATGGGGTATGATGTAGTAGGTGGATTACACAAGGGAAATGGCCGCTCGAGTATGTATCAGAAAGATTATACCACTCGAACCGATGCACTAGCTGAAGAGTACATATTGTCACGTTGAAATGGAAGCAGGCTTGACTTCGAAGGCAGGCTTGTCGACTGAACACAGCACTTATACTGAAAGCAGATTTATTGCGAACTGAAACATACATGCAGCAGTGACTGCCTCTCAGGCAGAGTGCTCTGCTATTTATACTAAGACAGAATGTACCAGAAATTAAAAGAATAGTTAACATAAGAAACAAGTAGAAATTACAAGTGAACCTAAGAAACATGTAGTACATTCTGGAAATCTTAATTACAAAGAAATAAATTTTTGCCAGTGGACGGGACTGAACTGGAGACCTGCAGCACCGCAGTCGGTGACGCTATATCCTGCGCCACGCCAGCAGTCACTTTACATAGGGTCTTGCGTCATTGCTCCCACTCCTCTTCCATTTGGAGCCAGCTGCAATGTCCTGAATCTTGATGATGTCATGGGTCCTCTGTATGGCAGTTCTGGAGAATCCTTCCGTTCTCCATGATTATCAATGACAGACGTCCCTGTCGTGGCTTCATCAGTTTCATTACCGTCCTTAGGGTCCTTGAACAAGGTCCTTGTTGACTATCTGCTCTTCAGGATAGTAGTAAGGCTTCATGTGCAGGACGTGAACAATGTTTCTTCGTTATTGTCATTTCGACGATAGCTCATAATCCTCAACTTCGTATGTGACATCTGAGAGGTAGCACATGACACGATACGGACCAAAGTATCGCTTCAGTAACTTTTCTGATAGGCCAACTTTCCATACAGGGGTAAAAATCCATACCAGATCTCCTGGGCTGTACACAACAGGTCGGTGCTTGTCGTTATACCGCTGACGGTCCTTCTCCAGGGCATCCAGTGTCCGTACACAAGCCAGCTGTCTTGCTTCTTTAACCCTGGTGATGAGCAGTTTCACATTGTCATCCTGAGTGTTGTCCAGTTGGGATGAGAACAGCGTATCCATTGTTGTCTCAGCTTCACAGCCATGGAGCAGGAAAAATGGTGTGAAGCCTGTGGTGTCTTGTCTTGTGATATTGTAAGCAAATGTCATGACTGGAAAGCATTGTATCCCAATACTTCTGCTCAACATCGACGTACATCGACAGCATATCGGCTAATGTCTTGTTAAAATGTTCCGTAAGACCATTTGTCTAAGGATGGTGTCCAGTAGTCATTCTGTTGACAATATTGCAACGTGACAGTACCTCTGATACTAGTTTTTCCTGGAACACTTTTGCACGATCAGATATCATCACATGGTGCTACATGATTCAAAATAATGTCTGCTACAAGGAATTTTGTGATCTCTGGAGCTTCTGCAGTCGGCACAGGTTTGGTGACAGTGTTGCATGTGAGGTAGTTAGTGCAGACTATTATCCATCGGTTACCGGTTGTCGACTTCGGGAACCTCCCTATAAGATCGATTCCAACATTGTGGAATGGACCTGCTGCCGGAGGAATCAGTACGAGATGCCCTGGAGGTAATTGCAGCACATGTTTTTGTTGCTGGCACTCTTTACAGTGACTCGCATAGTGCTTGACAGATTGGTAGAGACCCTTCCAGTAATACCTGCGTCTGATTCTGTCTAGGGTCTTCACAAATACCAGATGACCAGATATTGGAGCATCGTGGAAATACTTGAGAATAGCTGGCTGAAGATGAACTGGAATGACCAGTAGCCATTTGGTGCCCAGTGGATCTTTACTACTCTTATACAATGTCCCGTTTATAAGTTGGAACTCTCCATTGGTCGGCTCTCCTTTCTCCAAGGCCTCTATGGTTTTTAATAGTGCTGGATCTTCCCTCTGTTCAACTGTAATGACACCTAATTCACTGAGCGCTAAAATTTAATTCATGCTGTTGTGTTCCACTAATGGATTCCTCGAAAGGCATTCGGCATCCTTGTGTTTGCGCCCGTTCTTGAATACCACTGAGACGTCGTATTCTCGGAGTCTTAGTGGCCAACTTGCTAGTTAACCTGACTGATCCTTCAAGCTAGTCAGCTAACACAAAGAATGTTGGTCTGTCACAATGGTGACTGGTTTGCCAAATAAATATGGCTGGAATTTGTTGATAGCCCAGATAACTGTGAGACAGTCTTGTCAGCTGTAGTCTAGTTTATCTTGGACTTTGAGAATGCTCTTGATGCATAGGCTATCACCTTTTTCAGCACCTTCCTGAACTTGTACAGGCACTGCACCACTTGTGTCTGTGTGAAATTCACTTTCTGCATTCTTGTCATACAATGCTAGAACTGGTGCAGAAGGTAGAGCCTCCTTAAGTGCCCGGAAAACCCTTTCTTTTGTCTCATTCCAGTAAAACTTGGCTTCTCCCTGCAGAAGTTCTTGCAATGGCTGTGCCTTGTTACAGAACCCTTTTATGAAACATCGGTAGTATGAGCACAGCCCAAAAAACTTCTCACATCACGAATGTGCTGAGGAGTTGGAAATTCTGTAACTGCACTTACTTTATCTAGTTCAGGCCGGACACCATTTCCATTGACTAGGTGAGCCAGGATTTTTATCTCTTTGGCGACGAAGAGGCACTTCTTTGGATTGAGGTGGAGTCCTGCAGTATGAACACAGTTCAACATGGTTGATTCAAATGTTCTTCAAAAACGACAATGTCATTTAAATAGCAAAGACATGTTTACCACTTAAGGTGTCGGAACAAGTTGTCCATAATGTGTTCGAATGTGGCTGGAGCATTACATAATCGAAATGGCATTACTTTGACTTCATAGAGGCTGTCAGGTGTAATAAAAGCTGTCTTCTCCCTGTCAGCTTCGTAAACTTCAATTTGCCAGTAACCTGTCTGCATGTCCATAGTTGAGAAGTATGTAGCTCCTTTTAAGCAGTCTAAGGTGTCATCAATGTGCGGCAATGGGAAGACATCTTTCTTTGTGATTTCGTTCAGTCACCAATAGTCAACACAGAATCGCCACGTGCCATCCTTCTTTTTTACAAGGGCCACCGGAGATGACCAAGGACTCTCCGAAGGTAGAATAATGCCACCTAGCAACATCTTCTCCACTTCCTCCCGAATTATCCATCTGTCAGCTGGTGACACTATACGAACGCTGGATAATTGGTGGATGATCACCAGCATTGATAAGGTGCCTTATCATGCGCCATTTCGTGTGATTTTTTCCCTGTTGAGGTGTGAATGCACCCAAACATTGGCGTAGTATAGCTAACACACGCTGACGTTGTTCCCTCGTCAGTGCAGGGACTATTGGCAGTTCCACAGTTGTTTCCTTCAGGGTGTTGTCTGTACTAAGAGCAGAGCATTGGTCTTCATTGATGACACTGAGCTCAACATCCTGGATTGGTTCAGCTGTCCTCATACACATTCTCTTGGGGATAAGTTGTGACTGCTCATAACAATTAGTGATCAAAATCTCTCCTTGACCACCAGTAATGCTTATGATAGCTGCTGCTATGTAAATTTATTTGGTGAGCCTAATAAACTTTTTACTATCAAGAAGCACTTTACAGTTTAACTGATCATCTGCGTTTGTGACTGCAACTCCTCTGATTGTCAACGACGGGATCGTCATATTGTCAACGGCAAATAACTTCCCAGAAAATTCTGTATTATGTGTACCTGTTGGGACGACTTCCCCAATTTGCAGCTGAGATCTTCCACAATCAATGATAGCTTAGGTTGCCTGAAGGAACTCCCATCTGAGGATGACATTATGACTACATTCTGTTAAAACGACAAATTCAAACGGCTGGGTCCTGTTGTTGACGGTTATTCTTGTGACAAGTTCCTGCAGGCGTACTTTCCATTTGCGACCTTCAGCACAGTTGTCCCCATATTACAGAACATTGTCTTCCTTAGTGTGCAGCGGTAATTATCCGACAATACAGAGAAAGAAGCTCCTGAATCAAGCACGGACCAGACAGGCTGGCCGTCAATTAAGACGTCAATGAGATTTCCTGACATCTTAGCGACTGTCGTCCAAGGAGGATTTTCATCTGCGGCGGCCTCACCTCCGTAGATAGTTGCCTCGCTTAGTTTTCCTGGGCACGGTGGCTACGGGAGCGGCTGGTACCTTTGTACAGCAATGGTGAACGAGAGCGGCGTGTCAGGGAGTGACCTCGTCCAGGGTACAGCAATGGGCTTCTTCCCATAGGTCAACTGTACTGATCAGCAGGTGACTGCCTGGGATAGAACTGCTCTGATGGCTGATATCTTGCAGCAAAATAATCATCGAATACTTTCCTTCTCTCTCTGCAGTAGTGTAAGACATGTCCAGGGCGCCCAAAGTGGAAACACAGTGGTGTGTTGTCTTCTGTCCTCCAGACGTCTGTTGTTCTCCTCAGTGTCATAGTTGCCAGGGGAAATGGTTGTGGCCGCATTGGTCGGTTCATAGGCTGCCGTTTGGCAGCTGCAGCCTTAAGTCATAGCAGGGTGACGCCATTCTTCACGTCGGGTGCGACTGGCGAGGCAGACAGGAGCTAATGTCTGAAACACCTCTTCCTCAGCAGCATCAGCTCCCTCGTCACTTACAGGGCTTACATCCATGGCCATAATCTGATGCTTGCTCAGTCTAATAGTCCCGGCTGCCATAAATTGTTGTAATTCTTCTCTCATAATTTGTCGTATAAGAGTAGTAAAGTCATGCTGGTCTTCCACAATGGCCATAGAGACTACTTCAGAAGTCTGTCATACTTCTTTCGTCCAACCCTCATTTGTTGCATCTCTTCAATCTGGTGGCACCACTTGATGAACTCTTCCTTTGTAGCGACGTCTTTTATCAGAAGAACTTGGTACATATCTTCTGCAATTCCCTTCATCAGGTGCGTGATTTTGTCCGCTTCAGTCATGTTCGGATTGACTATGTTACACAGGGCCAAAACACTCTGTATGAATGATTGTGTGGGCTCACCATGTCGTTGGGCCCGGTTCTTCAGTTGTTCTTCTGCCGAGCGGATTTGTCGCTGGCGGTCTCCAAACGTCTTCTTAAGTTCCTCCTGAAACGTCTCCCAGTCATTCAACTTGTCTTCGTTGTTTTCGAACCATTGCTGGGCTGTTCCATCCAGGTAGAAATAAATGTTGGCCAAGGACATTGTATGATCCTACCTGTTGTACTTGGCAACTCGGTCGAACTCTCTTAGCCATTTGTTGGAGTCCTCTCCAGCATCTCCAGAGAACACAGACAGGTGTCTGATGTGTAGTTGGCTTACCGTTGGTTTCGTGTCCATGGTTCTTCTGATGATACGGACTTTTGGAAGGATGTACTTAGTTTATCCCCTGTATTCCGGTTCTAGTTAGTGTAAGTTACGGCTTTTATGTTGCCTAATCGGAGCCACAGTGATGCAGCTGTTGCACAGGATACCCAGCGCCCCCACCAAACAATGTCGCATTGATATGGAAGCAGGCTTGACTTCGAAGGCAGGCTTGTCGACTGAACACAGCACTTATAGTGAAAGCAGGTTTATTGCGAACTGAAACGTACATGCAGCACTGACTGCCTCTCGGGTAGAGTGCTCTGCTATTTATACACAGACAGAAGTACCAGAAATTAGAAGAATAGTTGACATAAGAAACAAGTAGAAATTACAAGTGAACATAAGAAAGATGTAGAACCTTCTGGAATTATTAATTACAAAGAAATAAATTTTTGCCGGTGGGCGGGATTGAACCGGCGACCTTCTGCACCGCAGATGCTCTCCCTTGCTCCACGCCAGCAGTCACTTTAGGTGGGGTCTCGGGGTAATATCACGAGGTCCAAGTGAGAATAGGCATGTATTGTGTCTGAAAGAAAGGTTGGTACACTGGTGTTTAGGCCGACAAGATTAAGATGGTTGAAAAGGTCCGCTAGAAGGGAGCCTCTTTGGCAAGATGCTGGAGAACCCCATAGGGTATGGTGGACATTGAAGTCACCAAGCAAAACAAAGGTGTAGGAAGCTGGGCAACAAGGTGCAGCACATCTGCCCTAGTAAAGGCAGACAATGACGGGGTATAGATAGTGCAGAGAGAAATGGAAAGGGTGGGGAGAGTGATGTGGATGGCAACTGCCTGTAAGGAAGTGTGCAAAGAGATGGGATGGTAATAGATGTTGTCCCTAACAAGCAACATAACCCCTCCGTGGGCTGGAATATCATCCACAGGAGGTAGGTCATAACTCACAGAGGTATATGGAGGGAAGGATATACGATCGTGTCGGTGTAACTTGGTTTCTTGGAGGCTGACTATGAGCGGACAGTGCAATCGAAGGAGTAATTTTAATTCCTCTTGATTGGAATGAATGCCTTGAATGTTCCATTGAAGGAATGCCCTGATGAGAAGAAGGGGAGAAAAGAGCAGAACGAGGCAAAGGGAGTCACCTCGACGGTTGCTGAGGGCCAGACTTCAAGGGAGCGCTGCTATCACAATCCATTGGTGGAAAATCTTGCTCCATCAGTGCGACTGGAATTTCTGCTGCCTTCTCAAGTTGATCGGTAGGGGCAGCTTCCTCCGCCAGTAAAATGCCGGTTGTCCTGTTAACAGTAGTGCGTCCCGGGAAGTCAGAGAGGCGGGGAATAAGATGACCCTTTTTTTTTTTTTTTTTTTGTTAGCTCTTTTGGAAGAGTGACGGTTGATGGTTGAGAAGCCTGAGTACGTAGAAAATCTTCACGGACGGGTTCCTTTTTTCTAAATCCGGGCATCTTGTTTCGGTGCCTGTGGTTTATGAGAGGTTGACGAAGACTGAACTTTAGAGGGAGTAGGAGGGAGTGGGGAGGTGGAACGGGCAATCTTCGGGCTGGCCGATTGCACAACTGTGACAGTGAAACTGATAATGCAGGTCTGTGTACCTGCTTCCTTGGTAGTTCAGGGAGAAGGTGAGGACCTTACTGTATGTACCTACTGTGAGGATAGTGGGCTTCCGACTCGCTAATAACTTTTGAGCAGCAGAGGTTGAAATCTTTTCTGTGGCGGTAATTTGCTGAATAGACCGCTTGTCGTTATAGACAGGGCAGTCCCTAGAGGAAGCAGCATGATCACCCATGCAATTAATGCAGTGAGGGGATGGTGGTGGGCAACTGCCCTCATGGGTGCCCCTACCACAGATGACGCAATCGGGGCAATATTGACAGGTGTGATTGACTCTGTGGCATTGAAAACAGTGCGTAGGGTTTGGTACACACAGGCGAATGGATATGGACTTCATATCCTGCTTTGACTTTGGACGGGAGTTCAACTCTGTCAAATGTCAAAAACACAGTAAGAGGTAGTGTTAACTGGTTTTCAACCTTTTTCAACACTCTATGCATGGCTGTTACAGCCTGATCAGACATGTAGTTTTGAATCTCGTCATCCGATAACCCGTCAAGGGATCTTGTGAAAACTACCCACCCCATGATGAGTTAAGAGTGCGATGCGCTTCTACTTGGAGAGGAAACGTGTGTAGGAGCATAGTTCTTATCAGTTTCTGCACATGGAAAGCACTGTCTGCTTACAGCAACAAAGTTCCATTGTGCTGCTGGGAACAGGTCTTCACAGGGCCAGCAATCGCATCAACATCCTTTTGAATTATGAAAGGATTAACAGAAGAGAAATCTTGACCGTCAGTTCAAGAAACAACCAGAAATTTAGGAAGATTAGGCATTTTCTTACACTGATGTGAATCTTTCTTTTTTGTGTCGAAGTCAGAGTAGAAGATAAGGAAGTCATTGCCGAAATGTCCCCCATGATTACCGGCGTCTCCGATGGCGCTCTCCTCCATAATGCCCCCCCCCCCCCCTCACTGAGCACTTGTGCACCTTAGGTGATTGTTCACACCGCAGGTCACACCTCCCGAGAATGGACAGAGAGGCCAAATGGCATGTTCCGAAGGTGCCAGCTCAGGTAATCACCCTTTACTGGCCTGGTGTTTACCATGTGGTAAGTATGTGCCCTACTTGTCTACCAGGGGCGGGGAATTAAACATTACCCCATCACTTGCTATGCATGAGAATGCATGGGTCGGCCTTCAGATAGGCACAGGAAGGAAAGAAGAAGAATAGATGAAGTAAAGAGAAGGATAGAAGAGGGAGTGTCTCAAACGCCGAAGCGGAGTCTAAAATAGGAGGAGAGGAAGGCTAGAAGAGTACAGCAAGGAGTGAAAGATAGAAGCAAAGGTTAGAAAAAGAAAGAACCAAGAAAAGAGAAAATGTATTGCAGGAGACCATCTTGACTCGCAATGGATGCCCATCTCTGGGCAAAGGCATGAACCAGCAGGGGAATTGAAGCAGCCTGGGGTGGGAAGGAAGGCTGCTTCAGCTTGGGGCCTAGTGCATGCCACCCATGTACCCACAAAAGAGCTGTAGGCCCCCTTGGGGAGTGTTACCACTGTGCCTCCTCACTTGGTAACTATTCTCACAGTCAGAACTAATATACACACACGTTAGCTGGGTATAATGTTCAACCTGTTATTAGTTGTCATTATGAATTATAGATACAAATTGGCAGCAAACAGATAAATTACTTCAAATATTCAGGGTGGGAACTTATACTCCCAAACAGAGAATACAGTAGTAGGTATTACTGCTGAGAGACCTGATAAATAAGTCCTCAGCTTTGGATGGAATCTCAGCTCGGTTCTATAAAGAGTACTCTATGTAACTGTCCTGTTAACTTGCATTTAATGCAAATCTAGTCCAGTGCAAAGTCCCCAACAACCTGAAAAAAGTGGTGGCGACTCGTGCTTTTAAGAAATGTAAAAGGATGGCCTCAAATAATTACAGATGAATACCATTAACATTAGTTTAAAGCACCATTCTTGAACATATCCTCAGTTTGAAAATGACAGTTTCCTTAGTATGGTACAGCTTCCATCCATGCAGCAGCATGCAGTTACAAAGAATTTCTGGTTGGAAACTCTGCATTTGAAAAGGTGCACTACTACACAATACTGATGGAGGTTTAAGGATGAAGCAAAGGTTCCCAGATATGTAAGTTGCTCAAAGACTTATTGAATAATAGAAGACACTATGTTGTCCTCAATGGTGAGTGTTCGTGAGAGAGAATGGTAATGTGAGGAGTACCACAGGTAAATACCATCATGCACCAATGCCTGAATAAAATTTGGGAATTATGGTGATAGTCTTAACCAGTGAAATGTACATTACATCTGGGATTTTGCTTTATAATGTTACAAGACACGATCAGGAAAACAGGTTGAAGTCAACTGCCTAATACCAGCCTAACACCTGGCAGACTGCAACATGCTAATTAAGAACCAAAGCATTGCCATGCCTTCACAGCTGTGCCTTCACTGTGTGAGTATCACTGCACGTGTGGGCTGCTTCCAGCCGGAGTGTTATTTCTTAAGTTAACCCCACAGAACAGTGCTGGCTGCCTATTTGTGTTGCTTGCATCTTGTGTTTGTGAAGCCTACAGTAGTGGATAGTAAAAGCATTGTACACAAACTATTACACAGACCTTTTTCTTTACTATTTTTCACTGAGAAGAAACAAATCATTGACAATGGTAAATCATGTCTTAGATTATTTCATGATCGGGGAAATAAAAATGGCAATGGCCATACCTCGCAGCTGCCCACGCCAAAATTTGAGCTTATTGTGTGATATCCCTCCCTGTTTTAGCTAGTAAAGCCAACAAGTTCCATTAGAGAGCAACAGAACTCCCTTTACTAGATCATTATTAGACGCAGTTTCTTCCAGGATTTGTGACCCATATATTCTCTGTCTTCTTGCTTCCAGTACTTCATACTGGAAGATTACATGTAGTGCTCTTTCGTCAGCTGCATCACTAAGTTTACACATGGGGGCAGCTCCTCTAGACCCATCTTATGTAAATATTTCTTTTTGAGTTCCCATGACCAGTCATTAGACTTATTGTAAGTCTAACTCCTTCTGTTTAAGCCCAGGATTGAGGAACTTAATTTAGAGCACAGTGTAGGCATCATGAGCTTACCATGCTTTTGTTTTTGGAATCGTATTCCAGTATTCTGCATGCAGTCCTTTAATCCAGCTGCATAGTTCTGTTTTGACAGCCTAGCTTGTGTCACAGGAGTGGCCAGACATGATATTTGTGTGTGTATAGTTGTCCGAGTGATGGCGTGAATGTATGTGTTCCTTTTTCTGACAAAGGCTATGGCTAAATCTTTAAGTTGTGTGAATGTGATTATTTTTGTGTTCGGCAGCAGCTCAGTGAGCCTCTTTAAGGTGAGTTTTTACCTATTCTCCATTATTGATATTACCACTGATTTGGTAATTGTCAGAACAGGTTCTGGTCTTATAAAAGGTATAGATACCCCTGTTCTGGCCAGCCTGCCAACCTATTCATTTCCATCAATACCTGAATGATGTGGTACCCATAAGAGATTTCCCCTGTTGTTTTCCCCCAGTCTGTCAAGTCTTTGGTGGCATTCTGTAAAAATCTTTGATCTCATTACAAGGGCAGCTAAATGTTTCACATCTGCCAGACTGTCTGAATGAACAGTTTTTGTAGGCCCTACATAGATCCTCCTTCACGCATTCTGTAATTGCAAAAATTTCAGCCTGGAATACTGTGGCCAGTTTCCCCCAGAGACAAAGAACTGTCTAGTCTTTGCCTCTTGTATCTCTGCCCCAACACCCTCAACCATTTTTGCCCCGCCAGTGAACCATACTATATACCCCGAATAATACTGCGGTTCTTTTTACCATTATTTCTACCTTACAATTATTATATTGAAAGGTTTGTTGAAGCAAGTAGAAGTTTTACATTGTCAGTAGAGAAGTCCTATATCATTCCTATGTTTACAGCACTAAAAATGCAAGTGAAGGATTGTGGATGCCCAAAAGCTGTCCAGTTACTGACAGTTCTTAGTCTGTGTGCCCCTGCTGCTACCTTCATCTTAATTCAGAGATGCTGTGGAGGCAGGTGTAGCATGGTTTCCATCTCAGCCGTGGGTGTGCTGAAAATGATCATGTGTTACTTTTATCAACGCGTCCAAAGGAAGTTTCATATGCAGTTGTACAAGTTATCAGGTTATCTTTGTGGCTGTGATGTGATTAGCAGATTTTATTGTTGGGCCTGTTTTGCTGTTTAGTACAAAGACAATTGTTTAGAATCTTTCTGATTTAACACACAACAGATTTATTACATGGCCTACAAAAACTGACTTTCTTTCGCAGTGAAGGGTAGAACAAGAATTCGGGTCAATTCTTGTGTCCTATACTACCTGTCGACTTTGACAAAAGAAATCATTCTTTCTGTCGCCAATAATATTTACAGCTGTTTTCAAAGGTTAGGCAAGCAAGTAAGAGTGTGGTTATGTGTTGTCAAAGCCAAAAAAATATTGTTATACCCAGCTAACATGTGTGTATATTAGTTGTGACTGTGAGAATAGTTACCTAATGAGGTGGCACAATGGTAATACACAGGACTCTCATTCCGAAGGATGGTGCATCAAATCCACCTCTGGCCATGCAGATTTTAGGTTTCCCATGTTTTAGGAAAATCACTCTAAGAAAATACCAGTACGGTATGGTTCATTTCAAAGAACATGTCCGATTTCCTTCCCCAACAAAGATTATGGTAAAAAATTGACCAGTGGTCAAGCTTAATGCTTGCATCCACACAATACCGAATAATAGAGGAGGCATTGAATAGGCAAATTTCACCAATTCTGCCTCTCTAGAGGGATCTCAAAATTAAGTGGAAAATTGCCAATTATGATGTGCCCATGTTGATAATTTAGCAGAGTGGTTGGTGCAAATGCCAGGCAAGCAAAAAATCCGGGATTGAATCATAGGCTTAGTAAAAATTTTGATATCGTGGCCCAGTTTGTATACCTGAATCATGGATGTTTCCGACTTACGAAACGTCTGCAACTCATTCTGTTTGATTTTTAAAATATTTACCTCTTAACTATACCAATTACGTATAAGAAAACTACCACGGTAAAGTGCAGAGGGTGGTGGGTAGAAATTATTTAAACACCCCTTCAGATAATTTGTCAAGCAAATTATCTAAGAAACATGATAACTGTACGTAAAAGTTACCTTCTGACCAGCTAAATCTTGCACATGACTGTCATAATCTTGCAGCTTTGTCATGTATTTTAGAGCCACTTGTGATGTCTGTCGAATACGTTCTTCTAACAAGGAAACCCGTTCGGCTGCTTCTTTCTCCAATTGTTCTGCTGTCTCTACAAGTAGTGTATTCTGTTCTGTCAAATCTTTAACCCAGGACTGAAGAGTTGAGACCTTCAACTGAAATAGTGAATGACATAAGCATTTCCACGAACATGGGGAAACCTTCTTTGACTACAGACAGCTTACCTTTAATGCATCTACTTCAGCATCTTCGTCAACACTTTCTAACATTTTCTCGTAAACATTTTGCAATTTGGCAATAATTTCAGAGGGTTTAGATTCGGGGGAAATAGAATCAGTGCCATTGTTGGGGTTCGTAACTAAAGAACTGTGAACGTCAACTCCATTCATTTTAAAGCTAATATTCTTCTCCGTGTCACTACCTGTCACTTTCAGTTTCACAGCTGGCTACATAAACACAACTCCCAACGTAAACAAACACTTCTCTGACAATACACAAGAGCAAGGACTTTACACGAGAGATGTTTCGTAACGTCGCGTGAAGTGCTGCACATAGTTGAAAGTCGTATATTTATTTATTTATATTGTTCAAGAAACTCTGCTTCTGTCAAAGATATAAATCGGGCTTCTCATCAACATTTATTAATGCGTTTAGATTCTTATCACAAGCGAGTAAAAATTAAGTAATTTTATTTTACAAAGAAACATGCAAGTAGCAATTAGTGTATTTTAAATAATATAAATTTTTCTAATTCAATTCGCGACAGATTATTTTTTTCTTATTCAAGAATTATTTTACTGAGTAAATGCTCTATTCGATCACAAATGATTTAAGATTATATATACTGCAGTTTCAGATTGTAGGTAGGCCATTATTAATTTAAGTGTTCTACATCTACATACATACTCCGCAATCTACCTAAAGGTGCGGGGTGCAGGACACCTACACCGCCGACACCAAATACAGTAGGCTATGGTAACTAGTACCACTACTAGTTACTTGCTTTCCAGCTCCACTCCCTAATAGAAGGAAGGAAAAACGAATACTTGTATAGTAGGGTATGCATCTGTACGAGTCCTAATCTCTCTGATCTTATGTTTGAGGTCTTTACGCGAAATGTAGGTAGGCGGTAGCAAAATATCTCTGTAGTCCGCTTCAATTTGAGACCTTCTATCTTTCTTCAACAGCCCTGGCGTCGCCTTCCCTCCAGCGATACCAATTTGAATCCTTGAAGAGTCTCAGAAACACTCGCGCATTGATCTAACTTATGGGTAACAAACCAAATGCCTCGTTTCTGAATTGCTTCTATATCTTTCTTTGAGCAATACTCAACACATTTTCCTTACTCTTGAGGTAAACTTGCGGATATTACCGACGTGTTTCGCCATGCTGCATATCACTTTTCCTCAGATGATTCCAGATCTGTTTAGAAGATACCAGTATTGAATTGGTGAACAGGATACATTCCTATAGTATATAAGGTAAAGCAGTCAACACTCCAAAGACTGGTTTGAACAGCACAATGCTTTACTACGTGTGGTCCTGTTTAGAGGTGGTATGCCGTAGCCTTCCTATTTGCCTTCATATTTTGTAGGTAGGCTAAGTACTTTCAATTTAAAGGTCACTGGCGTCAGGACATCATGACCTTATTCATTCTACCAGACGAAATATATCAGTTGTTCGATTTGCTATTGTTGACACCTATATGTAGCATGGCAGGTCTGATTACTTAAATGACCTTGTACATGAGGTACTTATATTCGCGGTCACTATGGGATTGATAATTTTAGACATAATATAGGGTATATGTCTAAGTGCTACTTTTTTGTTGTCTCTTAAGACACGGTGGATTGAGTCACTATGCTCCGATGCGGGAGGCCGTTCCCTGTCGAGGGTTCAAATCCCCCTTCGGGCATGGATGTTTGTACTATCTTTAGTATAAGGTAGTTCATAAGTAGTTTGTACGTTTAGGGACTGGTGACCCTGCAGTTAAGTCCCATAAGCTTAACAAACATTTGTTTCTTGAAACTTTGTCAAGGTGTGTCCCACTTGCAGTGTCTGCCAACATCGTTCGGTATTTTGGTAATGCACTTCATAAGGCCAAACAAACCTCTGAAAATTTTACCTGCTGTTCTTTGTATATGTTGAATATCTCCAATTGGTAACATCTGAGAGAGGTCTCACACACAAGTTGTATTCCAAAATGAGCGGCAAAAGTTCTTTGAAAGAACACTATTTTTCCGAAAGTTCCACTTCCTACAGTACATCAACTTCAGTGCGATTTCCTAAGTAAAAGTAACTTTTCGACTTTAGTGTGGACTCTGCACTGTCATGCACAGTGTTATTCTTTACATAGTAACAGTAAATTCAAATAAGGTACTACTTGCAGCAGCTACAGTAGGCCTACCATATAAACGCCCATTCCTTTACACAATTATTGCCATTGAGAAAGCCTATAAATATGAGTATGAAATTGGCTGATTACACTCTCGTGTGAAAAGACAAAATTTGTTCCCCAAATTACAATGAATCTCGCAACAGCAGACACATTGAACTGAAGGAACGACAGTATAGGATCGCGCTGCCGCGACAACGGAGACATCTAGCGGTACCGAGGCAGAGTGACTCGAAAAAAAAAAAAAAAAATAAAGAGCCACCTACCATCGCCCTAATTGATTATAAGAGATGTGAAATGAAGCTGATGCCATAAAAATATCGGCATTTCTATTACTTCGATTACATTATTTTTTAAATAAAATACTAAGCATTTATGTGTCAAATATGACACCAAAGATGTGCAAAACATTACCAGTAATATATGTATATTTGTTTGTGACATATTAAGAATAAACATGTAGATAAATATAAAAGAAGTGCTCAGAACGTACCTTAAATTATTGTCATAGCTAGCGTTTTTCATTATTCACTCATTAAGATAAATTAATGTATTATCTTTTGTAAATAATATGTAAGCTAAGATTCTACTGTTCATTCAGATATTGTTTCTTGCTGCTGTTTTGAGCACAATGTTTAAAACCTTGACTTGTTTGTACTGTGTAGGAAACAGTTTTGATTGTTGCTGAACATATTCTAAAAGATATTTAGCAGTACTATTTCTTGTGAAATACGAATGGGAATCAGATATGCTTCTAAATATGTACAAATTCTCGCAAAGGTACATAAGTGCTGCAAAAGCCTACACACTAACAATGGTGAGTGTTTTCTTTTTTGTTTGTTTTCTGAAGTACTATACTGCCAAAAGACAGTGAAACTTTGTGGAACTAAAATAGTCTAAATCGAAACTTTGAATGTGTATGTAGGTTCATTCTCGGAAGTAGGCACTTCGAAACATAATTTTGCTAGATTCATCCTTTACAACCTTTCATTGAATAATAATTTAACAAAACAGGAGGAAACTCGAACTACTTAGTAATTTATTTGTACGATCTGAATGGAAGTCGGTCTGTCACTGAGAGCGATATATATTGAACGAGTGACTTGCGACACCAAGGAGGATCGGCATTATTTTATGGCCTAAACTTCGACTGTGGTCGAAGGGCCTAAAGGAAAAATTTTTCTCTCGTTCTGATTGTGACAGTTTTCAAACAGGAATTTCCGAGGTCATCACTTATATTAGCACGTTACACTGACACAGCCATTACTACATGTTTATTCATAATTTATTTTACCGCCCCAAACACCACCTACGAAATTCCCGCTTCTATATTCAGCATTAGTGCATCTATTTTTGTTTTTTTCTTCGTCAACGTCTGGGTAATTTACAAGATAGCATTCCATTGAAATAGCCACGCACTTATCGATCGTGCGATGGTCGATGATGTCGCGCGAGTTTTGAGATGTTTACTTGTCATACATGGGATGCATAGGGTGGGTCAATTCGAGCAGGGTGTACCACTCGTCGGCTTTGATCCGTGACGTAGTCGTGTTGTGTTGTATGACGTCATTGTATCGCTGATATTTGGAATATAAGTAAAAAACATCTTACTTTCTTCAGATAAATTTTACTGTATGTAAATGTCACTTTTAAGTACTTTTCCTCAGCATATTTTGTCTTAAAATGCGTGTTTTGGAAATATCTTTAATGCGATGTTTCATTTTCCCTCTAAAATTTCGTAGTAAGTAAGATTAAATACGAAATCCTTCAAATACGGTACAATACGTTGAATAGAAGGTTACGCTACGTGATGTTCCTTTGTTACACTGAGTACAGGCCATACGTTCGTTCAAAGAGCTGCAGGACTGCAACTTCCTGCAGCAGCAAAGCAAGCACTACCGCGCATGCGCGGTACCGATGCCGTCAGTCAGGCTGCAGGAGGAAATTTTCCCTGCAGCTCATGTAGCTGGCAAGCTGCAGGACGCTGCAGCCGGGAGTTTCCTTGAACAGCCGGTAGGCTGCAGCAAGCTGCAGGATTATTCTTTGAACACGAATTTCCGTACTGCACATGCGTGGTTGGAGCCCTGCAGCTCTTTTAACGAACCCCATGTGTTGTAGTCAGCCAAAAACAGCACACTGTAATAGCATCGATCAGCGAATAGTAGTCATTCAATACTACACTTTTCCCGCTGCAGTAACATGCAAATACGAATGCCCGGACATTAATCTGGGCAATCCTGTGATTTCAGTAAAAGATAGATATGTATGCATCCCGTGAGATCTTTTTTTTTTTTAACTGAAACATGTAGATTCATATTGTACTTAAACACACGCATGAAAGCGCATGTGTGTAACATTTTTGAAAATAGATATCGTCAATTATTTATCAAAATTGCACCACCCTCTTATCTCATGGTTTTTTATATACAGAAAAACAAATTATTCTTTTGTACTTAATTAAATATTGTTTTGTTTTAATTAATTCGTTACCATCTGTTGATGCATCTGTTAATTGTTAATATGCATAGATCACCTTATATTCTTGTATCAATCTACTATCTCATGATGAAATATTTAAAAAAAAAAAAATGATTTCAGATGCTTGCTATATAATTTACATAAGTAAATAGCTAGAGTTGGTATCCTTGTTTGTAACAGAGCTATGTAGATCAATTCTTTATACAGGTTAATTCGAGTGTCCGATTAGTAAATAAACTACAAATAGTATCCTCTTTTGCATTTGAGCGGTATAGGTCAACGACTGTGTCTAATGTTATTTTAGTTGCCTTTTTTTTTACTTTTCAGCTTTATATGTCAACTGGAGAATACCATACCAATCACATATTATCCATCCCGTCAATTATTATTATTTGTTTCCAAAAAAACATCGATTTCTATGAAACAAGTTAAATTACTAAATAACATACAAATGGTATCCTCTTCTGCAATTGAGCTATATAGGTCAATTCGAGTTTATGACGCCATTTTACTTGGCATTTTTCTTTACTTTTAGGCACAGGTAAGTGAGCTATGTAGGTTAATTCGAGTGTCCGATACTGATCACATATCTGTCCCGTCAATTATTAATATTTGTTTTTAAAAAACATTGATTTCTTTGAAACAATCTAAATTACTAAATAACCTACAACTGGTATCCCCTTCTTAAATTGACCTATATACCATTTTACTTGCCATTTTTCTGTACTTTTAGGCACAGGTATCCCAGTTTGTAAGTGAGCTATATAGGTCAATTTGAGTTTTCGATACGATTTTAATTCTTATTTTTATTTTCAGTAGTAGTACCCCTGTCTCTAATTCAGGTATATAGATTTACTAGCTTAACCCCCGCTGCTTCGCATGCGTAGACTGGTTGGTCTGCACCAGTAGTTTCTTTTTAATCCTGATGAAGAATCCATATCTTAAGTTTCGTAGTTATAGCTTGAAATTAGAGTTAACAGCACCATATTTTTGAAAATCAATTTTTGCATCTCGTATTTCACCCACTTATTGGTCGAATTTTCAAAAATACCAAAACACGTATCTTTTAAATTTGAACCCCGAATCCAAATCCTGAAATTTGTAGTTCTAACTTCAAAATTGCCTAAATAGCAACAGACTTTCAAAAAACATCCCCTCTTCAATTTAACCCCTTTGATGTTTGAATTTTCAAAAATACCGAAACACATTTTTTTAAAATCATAACGAACAATACAAATACCAATTTTTGCAGCTATAGCTTCAAAATTGTTTTGACAACAAAGTTTTTTCGAAAAGAATTTTTGATCCCCTCTTTTACCCCCTTAGTTTTTGAATGTACAAAAATACCGAAGCTCCTGTCTTTTTAATCCTGATCAAGAGTCCATATCCTAAGTTTCGTAGTGATAGCTTGAAATTTGATTTAACAGCAACATATTTTTGAAAAATCAAATTTTTGCGTCCCTTATTGGTTGAATTTCAAAAAACGTCGAAACACGTGTCTTTTAAATTCGAACCCCGAACCCAAATCCGAAAATTTGTAGTTCTAAATTCAAAATTGCCTAAATAGCAACATATTTTCGAAAAACACCCCTCTCCAATTTAACCCCGTTGATGGTTGAATTTCCAAAAATACTGAAACACGTATTTTTTAACGTCCAACCAACTATATAAATATCAATTTTTGCAGCTCTATGTTCAAAATTGAATCAAACACAATGAATTTCCAAAAAGAATCTTTGATCCTCTATTTAACCTTCTTACTTGTTGAATTTCCAAAAATACTAAATATCATGGATTTTTAATCATGACCAAGATTCCATATCCGAACTTTCGTAGTTGTAGCTGAAAATTTGAGTTAACAGCAACATATTTTTGAAAATCAATTTTTTGCGTCACCCATATTACCTCCATATTTGTCGAATTTCAAAAAATGCCGAAACACGTGTCTTTTAAATTCGAACCCTGAATTAAAATCCGAATTTTTGTAGTTCTAGCTTCAAAATTACCTGAATAGCAACATTTTTCAAAAAACGTTTCATCCCCTATTTCACCCCCTTACGGATGGAACATCGAAAAATCGCTTCTTAAATGACGCCTACAGAGTAACATGAACACCCTCCAGAAATTTCAAGTTTCTATCTTCAGTGGTTTCGGCTGGGCGATGATGAGTCAGTCAGTCAGTCAATCGGGACACTTCCTTTTATATATAGAGATTAGACTATCCAATACCATTTTAATCGATTTTTACATCATTATTTTCTTCTCACCATTTTTTTAAATAATTTGTATTCCTCTTCTTTTCAGTTTATTTATATCGTCAACTTACCTATTAGAATGTCCCCACCCAAAACCCCCACATTCCTGCACTAGTCCTGTTAGTGTCATTATCCATAATTCATAGTGTGTTTAAATGTGTGCGTGATTTTGTTTTTCGTGTTTTTTTATTATTTATTTCCACATCCAAAACACCGATTTTATTGTGATATACTCGTTACAGTGATTTAATTTTCGTGTGATATTTATTTTCCACAATTTCATCATATGAATATCTACAATAAATTTATTGTATATATCACGTATGTAATATTAGCTTATAAAATTACGTTATTTGCAGATATATATATATATATATATATATATATATATATATATATATATATATATATATATATATAGGTAAAGGTAAAGCAGTCAACAATCCAAAGATTGGTTTGAACACCACAGTGCTTTACTAGGCATGGTCCTGTTTGGAGGTGGTATGCCGTTGCCTTCCTCCGACCTTCGAACTGACTTACCCAGCCAGTTATAGGGAGACCTACAGTTTAACGTGGGTTCCAAACCACGGTGCTACTCGGTATTTTTCACATGAGCAATACTGCCAGAGGTGAAAGAAGTGGAAAGTGACAGATAAAAATCCTAGGACATGGCGGGGATCGAACCCGCGACCTTTGGATTTGTAGTCTGGCACTCTACCATTGTGCAACCGAGGCGCACCAATATATATATATATATCTCTTTGGTTTCATCAATACTCAATTGTTCCAAACCACAGACATACATTAATTGATGTCTTTGTTCGGAAGAGCATAAATGAACTTCTTTGGTTTACATGCGATGGCCATGCATATAACCCTTCTGTATAATGACGTTCTTGTTCAAAGCTGACGGGTGGTATCCCCATCCTGAATTATGCCCATTGGGTTGTATGAGTAAAATGGAGTATCTACTTGATACTTTGAATTCCTGAGCACATACTCAGGTTTGCATGAATAAAGCAAGTCAGAGAATATACTTCAGCTGAGTACATTCTCAAGGAACATGGTGGGAGAAGTTGCTCACAGCAGAGAACTTTCTCCAATTTCATATGAATAAAACTACAGAAGTTTCAGGTCAAGTCTCGTCTGTGATACCACCCATCAGCTTTGACGAAGGACATCACTTATTACATCATTATTTCCATCAACATTTGTATTTGTATTGTCGCTGATAAATCTGTTCCACAGATAATACTTACATGAGTATGTACATATATGTCCGTATTTTGTGCAGTTTTTATAATAAAGGCCCCTTTTTAATACATGATTTCTTACAGGTTTAAAATATGTAATATTACAATTATTAAGTGCATGGAATGTATTAAATATATATTTTTGTCATTTGTTATTTAAGTATACATTGTTTTATGGCTATGTTACATGTATTTTGTTAACTTTTATATATAGTGTTACTGATTTTTTTTATTTTCTTAATTGCTACAATATCGATTTATACTTTTTTTCGGTTAGGCCTTGTATAATAATTTCCGTCAGTAAAATTGATCTATATTTTAATTACAGCTAAGATATGTATATCCATACTGTGAGTTTGATTTTTTGTAAATAATACATTTATTTAGACATCATTGTTATTATCATAATATGCAGATCTGTTCTCGTAAAATGACGATTTCCTAACAAAACATTTCATTTGTGCATGATTGGCTAATGGGTAAGTCACAAGATTGATGTTGTGATATGTAAAATTATATTTTATATATATGGTGTTTTGACTTTCCTAGCAAGTAATTTCTAAGAGTAACACAATAAAACAGTTGATAGTGTAAAACAATAAAACATTACTATAAAGACGCAAAAACCTCACTCAGTGTGTGTATGTCATTATAAATATTTAAAAAATAATATATGTGTGTTTATATATGTATACAGTTACTGATGTATGATAGTAAACAGGAAAATCTCTATTAGGTTATGGGCCCAGGACTCTAAAGCAAAAAGTGTACTAGTGACTATAATAGTATTTGGTGTTGTGTTTCTGTGAAGGTTAGGACTCTTCAACTTATCCACTATGGAATGCTGAAGTAAAAATATTGTTTGGAGCAAAAGACTTATGGTCAGTGGTAAGTGGTGAAGAAACACTAGAAAGCTGTAGTGGAGATGTAGAATATAAAAAGAAATGGAACAATAAAGACTCAGGAGCAAAGTACATTATCAATAAAACAAGACCAGCTCTATCTTTCAGTGTAAATTTTAAAAGTAGACACTTAGAAAATCCTAACAAGGCTGATGTCAAAAATGTAAAAAGGACACTGAGGTACCTAAATAGAACAAAGAAAGCAGGGATATTTTGCAAGCACAACCACAAATATGACAAAGAAGAATCACAGCAAGAAGTGATCCTCAAAGCATACTGTGATGCTGACTTTGCAGGAGATTTGAAGACAAGGAAAAGCACAACTGGCTATGTGATATTATACAATAATGCACCAATACCCTGTAACTCAAGGAAACAGAGTATTGTAGCACTCTCTATAACTGAAGCTGAATATATATATCAGAAGCAAAGTGCTGCAAAGAACTAAAGTATTTACAAAGTCTACTCAATGAACTGACAGGAAGAAACGTGAAAATAATTCTATTGGTGGACAATCAGAGTACCATAGAATTAGTAAAGTCAGGTCAACTCAGACGTAGATGTTAGATACCATTTTATTTCTGAAATGTATCATGATGGTATGTTTGAAATATCTTACTGCCCTACTGAAGAACAAGTGGCTGATCTCCTGACCAAACCCGTGGCAAGAAGGAAGTTTGAGAAGTTTAGACACAAGATTTTGTAGTGCAAGGAAGAGTAATGTGTAAAAAAAGAACCATTGTAATTTTAAGGAGGAGTGTTGTGATATGTAAAATTACATTTTCTATGTATCGTGTTTTGACTTTCCTAGCAAGTAGTTTCTAAGAGTAATACGATAATAACAGTTGATAGTGTAAAACAATAAACCGTTACTATAAACAAGTAAAAGCCTGAATCAGTGTGTGTGTGTGTGTGTGTGTGTGTCATTATAAATATTAAAAAAACAATATATGTGTGTTTATATATGTATATAGTTACTGATATATGTTAGTAAACATGAAAATGTCTGTAAAATTACGACAATTGACAACATTAACAACTTTTGTTGCCACGGCTGTAAATAAAATTTAACTGATCTGGGCATCATTGTGAACGGCATATATAAATAAAACAAAAGTGAAAGGATTTGGTATTGGTAACATGACCTAATTTTATAGGTCATGTGCAGATATCAACACCTACTAAACACATACATATGGATACTTTAGTTCCCGATACCAACTATCCGAATTTTTTCAGATATATACCAATACAGTTTAAGTCTAGATACCGCTATTTACGATCTATATTTGAAATGAAAATAGTAACTAGACTTTACTTATACAGATAAAATTTATCTAATAAATACTAATGAACTAGAAAATATGAAGTGCTGCTATAGGTACCTGGACTTGATCTATATGTCTGAATTTCAGATACCGATACCTAATATATATTTGTGAACCACAAAATATGAAGACCTGGTATCACTATCTAGACTTGACCTATATAGGACATGTCTAGTTACCAATACCAGTCCTTTATACTTTACGGGTACCTGACACCTGACTTGACCTAAATAGGTCAAGTGTAGATAGCAATACGACCCCTTCATATTTTTCTTGCACATATAGATATTGCATATAGGTGTATATATGATAAAATATGAAGATCTGGTATCGCTATCTAGACTTGAACTGTATAGGTCCCTTCATATTTTATGGTTCACCAATATTTATTAGGTATAAGTAACTGGACTTGACATGTATAGGTCAAGTCTAGATAACGACACCAAGTAATTTTATCTGAAATATGTTTTAGCGTTTTATTTTCTTCCAATTTAATATGTTCCCGCCCAATTAGCCACGGTAGTCCCATTAAGGTTTGTGAATATTGATATTAATTACAACATGTCGTAATTATGGGACTTTGTTTTTTGAACATTTTTATATGTTTCAATTTAATATTTTCCAAGCAAAATGTGCACTTTTCGCGCGGTAGTCTGATTATGTTACTTAGATACTTTTAACACAACTGAGATAATTATTCTCTTGTCACATTTCTATAATTTCGCTGAATATTATCTAATATTCGTTGTCGTTCTTTAAAGTGCATAATGTTACATAACTTCACTTTCATTTAATTCGAGGCATATACACATTTCTATACTCCAACGGAAAAAGGTAATTCATACATACATTTGTTTATTATAATGCGATCCTTGTATCAAAAGTATAGTGACCATAACGTCTCTGGACATGACGTCATTATTCAAAGCCGACGACTGGTATCGGATACCCGTTTTATACAAAGTTTCTCATGAGCCAGGAAATTCTCTGATTTCTGAAGTGAGCTCTCTAGCATACTTCGTGCTGAGTAACATCTATTAAGATTATGTTTTACTGTGGTTTATAATAAAAATGACAACATTTATGGTACTTAGAAGGCAAAAACAAGTCCCTTTATACATAGTCTTTAAGAAATATGAGGGGATCTAAAAAGTTAATGCAAATGAAAACATTTTGTTGACGACTAACTTCCTGTAGAAAAATCATGAATGTGATACTTCAAGCATTTTATAAAGTGATGAGAGTGATGTAAGAGGAGTGTTTTCATTACCAACATAAAAATGAAACACAAGTGGATTCAGCTGCGTGTTTAATCCATTTGTTTGGACTATTTACAGTTGTAAACAGCTACATTGCAAAATAATATTGTTTTTAAATAGGATCTAGTAGTAAGGGCTTTTGATGTTGGTCCCAAATAAAGTGCATTCCAAGACTTCACAGTTTCTATCACAAAATAAATATTGTTGCAATACCATGTAGACCTATTGGCCTATTTAAGATGCGTTTTCTGACTTCGTAATCATAACTTCTGTTATATTAGAAATAAGTAAACACAACATGAAAATTAATAACTGATTAATTACATACCTAGCAGCCTGTTTCATGCACAAAAATTGCGTGACCTAACGCTTATGAGCAGACCATTGGGTGTCATTTTTAACAGCAAGTATCTCATGTTAGATGAATATGTGATGCATTATTAAAATTTCGTTTGCAAATTGTGCTAACCCAACTTTATTAACAAAACAGTTTCTCGTAACCGAAAATTTTGTATCGTCAGGAGAATATATTTTCGTAAAAAGTGCACATTTAGTCTTAATAATACGCTCCTTCATAACAAACTAATATCTAAACATAATACAGTTCTTCCTGGACACGTAGATGCCTACTCCATATTTGTAGACTTAATAATTTACCTGATTGGGCTAGTTTAAAGAAATTCACGATTGAACAGCTGTTATGTGCCGGACATGACATGCGGAGAACTTACTCAAGGAGGGGAGGTAGTGAGAATGAACTACCTGCTCAGAGCATATGCTTCGAAGTTTTTATTCATACGAAATGAAGAACTTACTCAGAGAACGTTCTATTCCTCTGAGAATCTTCTCTGGAGCATCTGCTCTTTTTTATTCATACGTTCTATTCACTCAGTCTGTGTTATTGAGTGTGACTGAAGGTATTGACGTGTTTACTAGTGTCATTCATTGATATGAGTTCGAGTTATACAATTTCAGCAGGAGAACACTTAACACGGAAGAGTTTAATTCCTTCTTTGAGGATGGTGGCCAAAAGTGTGGAGTTTTGTAGAATGTATGGTTTACAACCTGATATTGAGAGGTTGTGGAAATCACTAAAAGGAACCATTAAGAAAGAAGGACTTCCTACAGACAGAGACCAAATACATATTTTCAGTACATTTACTTTCATAATTTGAAACTACGAGGAAAGACGGACGCTCCAGGCCCTCTCCCAATATTTTTGCAGGATATGCCCAAAATGTACCCTGGGTATGGAAAAACTGGGTTATTGCCAGTGGCTTACACATCAAATGGCTTCGTTCCTGATGAAACCACCGCTCAGGAATAATGTAAGTGCATTATATACTTGTATTTGTATTGTGACATTAGTTAATGACATAACCCATGCCATAACTTTCACTGGAACAGTAATCGCACGTTCGATATATCGATAGGTGCACGGCTATTTCGATGGAAAGCTTTCTTGTAAATTACCAACATCTCTAGTAACTATACAGCTAAAAGGTGTACAACTCATGCACAAAAAATTTTACTAGGGGCCATCTTGACAATCGCAGAGATAGCATTTCCTACACTGACGTGTGGAAATGCTAACATGTATATAGGGAATGGTGGTGGGGGAATGCATGCGTAAGGAATTCATTCCTGTGGAAACTGGGCTTTACAAAAGTAAATACATAAAACGATAAATAAGTATAATCCTAATACAATATTGAATAGCAAATCATCATATTGTAATGTCAACTTTATTAAGTATCACAATTTAAGATTTGGTTTGCATAATATCAAAATTCCAAGTCATCTGTTGTACCTCCTTCGAATTCTTTTAGGCTATAGAAAGCCTTAGTTTTTAACCACTTTGTTATAACATCTTTAAATTGATTTAGTGGGACTTTGTGGGCTTCATTGAGTAGTGTGTTGAAATATGAGACTCCAAGATATTTGTCAGTGTTGTGTCTTTGCTAATATGGAATAGGTCTCCTCAATTTCATGCCTATGTCTTGTGTTATGATGAAGTATGGACTTCCTGAAGTCAAACTTATGTAGGTTTTCTTTGGTGTATACTAAGTAAGAATAGTGTATAAACAAGGTACTGTCATAACACTAATTTCTTTTAAGTAATGTCTGCACAATTCTCGTGTTGTGAGTCTCACTATGCATCTGTTGGCCTTTTTTGCCATTTAAATACAATCTTGGCTCCGTGTGATCTTCCCCATACCAGCATTCCACAGGTCAGATGGGAATTGAAGAATGCAAAGTATGCATAATGGGTCTATTTCAGGTAACAGGACAAAACGTGTCAAGAGTAAAATTTTGAAGAAAAAAAGGCAATGTTTCCTTATATTCACACATCTATTAAATGAAATGTGTTTCTTCTGATCTGCACAATACAAAAAAGAACAGATATATTCTGAGACGATTTTTTATTTACGAATTTTGAAATGCTAAATTATCATTTCTGTCACTGTCAGCAAGTACAATACTCAGTGTTTGTAAAAGTATAAAACACTGTTATTTACCTTTTTTATTGCGTTTTGTATTCTTGCACTAAAAGTATGAAAGATAATAGAAAATACAGCATAATCATTATAGGAACCGAATCGGCAAAGTATTGTCAGCCAGCCTGCTCACTGCCCGTGAGGAGGTAGCCCCCCAATCCGTGGTGGATTGGGAGGTCTCCTCAACGCGTGTCAGGCGGCGTGAGACTTCCCAGGGGACCAAAGTGGAGGCCTCCCCGGTTAGTCTTGCCAACAGATTCGAGGCGCTGTCTGTGGCAGAGGATCTTCCTGACGCAGATGGTGTCGCTTGTCCTGTACTCGCCCCCCTGCCTTCACCTTCAAAATCTGGGCACTCACAGAGGGTAGGTTTGTTAGTAGTTGGGAGCTCCAACGTTAGGGGGGTGATGGAGCCCCTTAGGCAAATGGCTGCTAGGGATGGGAGAAGTCCAATTTGCACTCCGTGTGCATACCAGGGGGAGTCATTCCAGATGTGGAACGGGTCCTTCCGGATGCCATGAAGAACACAGGGTGCAGCCTGCTGCAGGTGGTGGCTCATGTCGGGACCAATGATCTGTGTCGCTTTGGATCAGAAGAGATCCTCTCTGATTTTGAGCGGCTATCAGAAATGGTAAAGACTGCCAGTCTTGCTTGCAAGATGAAAGCGGAGCTCACCATCTGCAGCATTGTCTACAGGACTGACTGCGGACCTTTGGTTCAGAGCCGAGTGGAGGGTCTGAATCAGAGACTCAGGCGGTTCTGCGACCGTGTGGGCTGAAGATTCCTCCACTTGCGTCAAAGGGTGGTGGGTTTTCGGGTTCCGCTAAATAGGTCAGGAGTACACTATACTCAGGAAGCGGCTACACGGGTAGCGGGGACTGTGTGACGTGGACTGGGCGGTTTTTTAGGTTAGAGGGTCTCGGCAATACACAAAAAGGGCTTTAGTCTCAAAGGGGGCAGGTCAGACACAGGAAGAAAGCAGATATAGAAACCATTGGTATAACAGTTGTGATTGTTGTAGCTGTATTGGGAAAGTTCCAGAGTTCCAAGCGCTGATAGAATGTACTGAGGCACAAATCATTATAGGTTTTGAAAGCTGGCTGACGCCTGAGATAAGTTCAGTCGAAATTTTTTCAAAGTGCCAAATGGTCTTCAGAAAGGATAGAATAAATAAAAAAAGGGGGTGGCGTGTTTATTGCTGTTACTAATTCTTTATGCTGCAGCAAAATTGAGACAGATACTTCCTGTGAGTTGGTCTGGGTAGAGGTTATGCCTGACAAGCGTAATAAATTAATAATTGGATATTTTTATCGGCCCCCTGACTCAGACGATGCGGTTGCCGAAATGTTCAAAGAAAGCTTGAATCACATTTCAAATACGTATCCGAAGCATACTGTTATAATCGGTGACGACTATAATTTACCCTCGATATGTTGGCATAATTACATATTCAAAACCGGCGGCAAATATAAAACATCGTCCGAACTATTTCTGAAAACTACTTCGAACAGTTAGTTCATGAACCCACTAGATTAGTATGTGGTTGCGAAAATACCCTTGATCTCCTAGCAACAAATAATCCTGAGCTAGTAAAGAGCATCAAAACAGATACAGGGATTAGCAAACAACGAGTTGTAGTAGCGAGACTGAATGTCGAAATTCCCAAATGCATCAAAAATAAACGAAAAATATATCTATTCAATAAAGCACCTAGCGCGGACTTCAATGCGAGAAGCCTATAGTAGTTACCACAACGAAATCCTGTCTCGTAATCTTGCAGAAAATCCAAAGAAATTTTGGTCATATGTGAAGTACACTAGCGGCAAAACACAAACAATACCTTCACTACGCGATAGCAATGGTAATACTATCGATGACAGTACTGCTAAGGCAGAATTATTAAACACAGCTTTCAGAAATTCGTTCACCAAAGAAGACGAAGTGAACACTCCAGTATTCAATCCATAAACAGCTGCCAGCATGCGAAACTTAGAAGTAGATGTTCCTGGAGTAGTAAAACAACTTAAGTCACTAAACAAAATCAAATCTTCTGAGCCAGATTGTATACTAACTAGATTCCTCTCAGAGTATGCTGATGCAATAGTTCCGTATTTGGCTATAATTTGCAACCAATCACTCAGCGAAAGATCCGTACCCAAAGACTGGAAAGTTGCCCAAGTTACTCCAATATTCAAGAAAGGCAATAGGAGTGATCCCCAAAATTATAGACCAGTCTCATTGACGTCGATTTGCAGTAGGATTTTGGAACATATACTTTGTTAGAATATTATGAACTACCTCAAAGAGAACGACCTATTAACCAATAGTCAACACGGATTCAGAAAGTATCACTCTTGCGAAACACAGCTTGCCCTTTACTCACATGAAGTGTTAACTGCCATCGACAAGGGATCTAAAATCGATTCTATATATCTGGATTTCAGAAAGGCTTTTGACACTGTACCCCACAATCGGCTTCTTATGAAATTGCGCTCTTACTGAATATCTCCCCAACTGTGCAACTGTATTCACGATTTCCTATCAGAAAGGACACTGTTCGTTGTAATTGACGGTAAGTCATCGAGTAAAACAGAAGTGATATCTGGCGTTCCACAGGGAAGCGTTATAGGTCCGCTACTCTTCCTCGTGTTTATAAACGATTTAGGAGACAATATGAATAGCACCCTTAGACTGTTCGCGGATGATGCAGTCGTTTATCGGTTAGTGAAGTCAACAGAGGATCAAAAGCAACTGCAAACCTATTTAGACAAAATTTCTACATGGTGCGAAAATTGGCAATTGACACTAAATAAAGAAAATTGTGAAGTAATACACATGACCACTAAAAGAAATCCGCTGAACTTGAATTACACGATAAATCAGTCAAACCTTAAGGTCGTAGATTCTACTAAACACCTAGGAGTTACAATTACGAACAACTTTGACTGGAGAGAACACATAGAAAGTATTGTGGGTAAGGCGAACCAAAGGTTACATTTCATTGGCAGAACGCTTCGAAGATGCACCAGCTCCACCAAAGAGACTGCCTACATCACACTTGTGCGTCCTTTCCTGGACTATTGTTGCCCCTTGTGGGACCCTCACCAGGTGGGACTGACAGAAGACATTGAGAAGGTTCAGAGAAGGGAGCTCGTTTTGTTTTATCACTTTACGGGGGGGGGGGAGGAGCGTCAAGGAAATGTTGCACGAATTGGGGTGGAAATCATTAAAAGAAAGACGTTATTCATCGCAGCGTGATCTGTTTGCGAAGTTTAAATCACCGACTTTTAGTTCTGAATGTGAAAATATTTTGCTAGCACCCACCCTACTTAGGGAGAGATGACCATCCAAATAAAATAAGAGAAATCAGATCGAAAACGGAACGATTTAGGTGTTCTTTCTTTCTGCTAGCTATTAGAGAATGGAATGGTAGAGAAAAGTTATGAAAGTGGTTAATGAACCCTCTGCCAGGCACTTAAATGTGACTTACAGAGTATCTATGTAGATGTAGATTGTGTGTTAATTGTTGTCAGCGACTTTACACCTCATTTCCTGTAAAGCCAACAAAATCTACCCTTTTTACTACAATCACTGCCGATCGAAATATTTTTTACAATAGCTGGTGTTAAGTGATTTGCTGTATTCTGTTGAGATCGCAAATCAAATATACAAAAACTATCGTGGGAAGTTTGGCGTTTATATAGTGCATGATTTATTTGTGTCTCATTTCTGTAATGTGTTTTATAAATTAAATAATAGCGGCCTTAGCCTAATTGGTTCATTATGTGTCACATACTCTCATAACCTGACTCCCTTAAAACAGTTACTTTGATTTAGCATGTGAGTATTGAAAAAACGAACATCTAAAGCTCATTCCTCATTTTCGTTACGTATCATTACTGTTACGGCAAAAAAGGTGTGCATTTCTGGAGTGATAATATACATAACAGTAATTATAATAGACGCAAACTCGGAATATTTATTATTTTTGATGAATAAGTAAATGCACATAATATGTACCTGTGAAATAAAAATCCAGGTACAAATGTTTGCAGAAAGAAATTGGTCACACCTAAAAAGACCATCCACGAAACTGTTGAGGAAAGATTGTCAGTCTTTATCCTCTATCCTATCATACTGTAGGATTGTGTGCAGACAGCTTATCAAATAGACTTGAACATCATAGAGAAAAGACTTTAGCTCTGAATGATCACATAAAGCAGGATAGAGAATGAGGAAGAAAGAGTATAGGGAACTACTAAAAATTTCAAAAGCAAAACTGAACCCTATTAATAAACTAGTCGAAAATTCAAGTTCTTTGTCACCACAGCCCATACGAAAATAAAACTAAATATGGACCCGCCAGAAGATGTTTGTTAGAGTTTGACGGAGGATTAAAAATTGAATCAGTTTTGTGAAGCTTGAATACAGCAAATTTCTTACTAAATTTTGCTTCTTGTTTGGTTTACATGATATTCTTCAACTCATTTATATATGATTTATGTAAACTGTGATTGCATCTGACACTTTATGCATGATCCCTTTCCTTCTCTTGCTGATTTCCATTACTTTCATGATGATTTTGATTTCTATGATGCTGATTTTCGTTCCTGTTATGCTTCAAGATGGGGCTATAATGAGTACATTAAGAATTATTTCTTAGTTATATTTTGATTTGGAGAATCTTTTGGGTGCAAACTGTCATGTACAGTAAAATAGTTTTCTTTATTTTCGCCTCTGGTTCATTGGTATGAACTGTAAACTAAGTTTACCATAGTTAGTCCTCAAATTTTCATGTTTTTCAGACAGTTTCAGTACTTCACTTTTATGCCCAGACTATGTAAATGTAGCATGTGCTGAAAGCATTAACTGTCATTTATGTGTTTATTATGAAATCATAGGCACTGGAACTAACTTTATGCACAATACGTAAATGAGAATTTTTTAAAATTTTTGTTAAGAAAACATTAATTTTTAAGGAAATGTGTCATGTGCTGAAAATAATAACTGTCGTACATATGTTTAGTATGAAAAACATAAGTACTGTAACTAGTTTTATGCAGAATGAAATTTTCACTCTGCAGCAGAGTGTGCGCTGATATGAAACTTCCTGGCAGATTAAAATTGTGTGCTGAAACCCATACAATAGTAAGGTTTCAACCACACAGCCTCTCAACTTATGTAGCAGATAAATCAGATGTGCCAGTCTTGAGCACAATATATCCGTATTTGCATCACACTAAGACTTTGATCAATATGAAGTCCAAGTAGTTTTACTGACCTATTTTCCTGTTTATGGGCATTTAGAGCAAATACAGTGTTTTCTGTTTTGCTGTTGTTAATGTGCATTGCATTGGCCTGGAACCAGCTGGTATGCATTGGCATGGAACCAGCAGGTACATGTTTCTGCTGCTATAGCTACATTCTGTTGCAGTTAATCAATGTTGGTATTTTGAGTGATTAATGTAGTGTAATCTGTGTATAGAATGGCCACACAAGGCAGTATAGAAGGTTAATCATTTATGTATATAATAAAGGGAAAGGACCGAACCCTGGGGCACTCGTTCTTTAACAGGTAAAGCATCAGGTTTTTTTAATTATTTACACACATTATCTGTTGCCTTTCATTTAGGTATGACCATAGTAGGCGGAGGGCATTCTCCCCTATTCCATAATATTGCAGCTTTGTTATTAAGATGATGTGGAAAAGTGTATCAAAGGATTTCCTTAAGTCAAGTAGTGTCGTACAGCAGTTGTATACTTTTGTTATAATACTATCCACTGTTTTCACTGTAGTTACGTTGGATCTAAAACCAAACTGCGCAGGGCAGATTAAGTTATTATGTTCAAAATATTCGTTCATCTGCTGGTGCATACAGTTCTCGGTTATTTTGGATATTATTGGGACAGGTGAAATGGGTCGGTAGTTATCAGGTGATAATGTGCTACCTTTTTCATGGACTTGCTTAATTATGGATATTTTAAGGTTGTGTGGATAGACTCCCACTGTTAATATTTTGTTAATTATTTTCGATACGGGCACTATTATTTCTTGCCTTGTGTGTTTAATGAGAAAATTGGAAAACCCATAGTGATCTTCTGTTTGGAAATTACTGAGATTAGTAATTGCTTCATCAACTTGACAGCAAGTGACATGGCTCTATTCAAAATATTTAGTTGCTACATTGGATACAGGTGGCAGTAGCTCTTCTGCCTTGTGCAAGTCATCCCCAATGTTGGTTTCCAATATAGGATTGGCAAAGTATTTATTTAGAGTATAGGGAAGAATTAGAATATTGTGATCTTTCTTTTAGCAGTTAATTTCGGTTTTGATGACTTCCCACGCTGCTTTACATCAATTCACAGAGTTCAGAATGTATCCATAATTGACCTTGCATTTTGCTTCTTTGATTGCAGATTTGTAGTACTTTTTTATGATCTTGTGTTTATGACTATCTATCATAATGCAGGAGCATTAAGATTATTAATTTATTTATTTGGAGTGGTTACCAGTCTTTTAATGTTCCTGGTTTAGCATGTGAGTTATGCTTGTTAAGTTTCTTATAATATCTAGGGCATACTTCTTCGAAGATTTCAGTTACTACTTCTAAAGATTTTTCAGTTGATTCGCTAGATCCCAAATGTTGTGTGAGTAATTAATTCCAGTCTATTAATGTTAATTTTGTTCTTAGTCTTTTCAATTTCTGCTCATTTATAGGCCTGATTACATTTTCCTGAGAAGTATCTGTTTTATGGTTCAAAGGAAGTCTCAGCCACAACTCGCCATGGTCAGAAATACCTAATTTTACTGTATTAAATTGGCATTTCCCTATTTGAAAATTACATATTAGTTCTGGTGGGCTTATCATTTTTATAATAAAAATTTAGTGACCTTAATGTATTAAGTAAATTACTTACAGTACTATTTCTGCATATAATGACTATATTAATGTCACCAAATATTAGAACTCTATACTTTTTTCTTGAGGAGGAAGACTATCAGATTCTGGAGATTTTCTATGAATCAAGATTCATTGCAATTGGGAAGTCGAGAAACAGACACAACTATAATTTCCAGTCTTATCATTATCACTGTTGCAACTTTAGATTCTATACAAAATCCACAATTTAGTTTAAGCTCTTTACTAATGTAAACAGAAACACCACAATGCTTCATATTTGTTCTACAGTAGCCTGCAACTAATTCATAACCATTTGGTACACTTAATTCTAACTCACCACTTGTTAGCCAGTGTTCATTTATCAAAAGCATACTACAGATTAACTGTAGCCAGTATTGGATTTCTTGTAGTTTATTTTTAGGGACTGTATGTATGTATGTACGACAGTTAGGCTTATGTCATTGCAGGCTGATATTAACAAGTCTGTTTCAGATTCAGTTAGATTACAAATTCTACTTGTCAGTTCTAATTGTTCTGCACAATCTTCTTTTACTACAGAGGAATGCATATTTACAGATGTTACCTTTTCATTTAATGTAGCTAAATCAGAGACAACACTGCTGTAATTTCTCTTAAAAAACCTGATGAATATAATGAAGAGTGATTGGTTCCTTCCTTTTGTTGAGTTGGGTACATAGACTTTTTATTTCATTTACTAATCTTAATTTCCCTTTCATATTCATGTGTAGTCCATGATGGGTGTGTTCGCCCTATTCGGTATGCTAACATCTAGAAAGTGATCATGCCTGAATTTTTTGCATAGTTTTTTAGCACTAAATTGTGAGTCTCTATTTCCCTGTTAACACAAGATCACTCTCAAAGATCATAGCTAAATGGCACTTTGTTATGACAATGTTGAGTGCTGCAATTGTGGCAGTAACTTTCTGTAACCTAGCAGTGCTTTCATTTTTATATGTGTCATCTGCGCCTTCTGTTATCACAATACAGTCATCATTGTTGAGATTTTTTGTTTCTGTGATTAGGTGTTCCACCACAAAATTAAATGTAGCCCCAGATTTGACCTTAGAAAACACAAAATGATCAGAGGTCAAATTTTCACGAAGTGAGACAGAGAGAATCATTCCATGGTGATCGCTGTAAATTACAAAGTTTTTTATCCAACATGGCACTTGAAAATTTCGATTTTGAGCTTTGTCAGACGTCTTATGACATCCTGGTTTGTCCGTGTTGGTACCTGTGTTGTCGTCTGGAGCATGGAGTGAATTGTGTATAAACACAGGTGAACTTATCGTTGTGCTTAATTTTACGCTTTCTTTAGAAAACCGCTCTTCTGCTGCAATGAATGGACAGTTTTGGCTTGACTGGTGAATACAGTCCTGGAACTTTTGTTGTGTTTCACATTAACTGTAAGTGGTTCAGTCTTCTCTGAAGACTTACAAGTAGCGGTGTTTCTGTGAAGTGTTACTCGTGCATGTTGTATTTGAAAATGTTTAGCATGCTCTACTGAAGTACAGTCGTCACTTTAGTCATTGGGCACTTCAAAATTATTTATTAGTGGAATATTTGCAGACTTATTTAATGTACTACCAGTACTAGTAACCTAAACGTATTACACTTTGACGTTTTTTTGAAATTCTCGTTTTCTTTCAATGAGGAGTCTACCTTAGCACATTGAAAGTGAAATATTACATCGACCTTTGTACATATGATACTACTCTTCGCGATTTTCCCGCATTTTTCACAGACGCATTCACCTTTGTTTACAGCAGTGTTTGTAGGCCTAATGATATCTAATAACTGTTTATCGTTTCTTTTATTTTATAATTTACTGTTTTGTTCTTTGAATTCATCACATTTACAAATTAACTCTTCTACAAGCAGGGCTATAATTTCAGCTTTCCTTCTTTAAAGTTTTGCCAAGACCATATTTGTTACACCTTTCGCAGCTACATAGTTTTCGTCTTGAATTTACCTTTACACACATGAGATAGAAGACAGTTTTGCATTTGTTTTAAGCATTGTTTTAAACCCTTTATTGCACGCTTCTTGCAGTAGCAAAGTTCTGGTGCTGGCTCCCATGGTGCATTTGTCAGTTTACTTGTTACACATGCGATTGCATTTACACAAATTTTTGACTCTCTGTTTCCTCCCTCGAAAACCCTTTTTTACAATAAAATACACCATACACACATCACCACGATACACATCAAATTTTTTACACCTTAAGCACTTAACATCATTTCCATAGGACTTTTACTGGGAACCAACATACTCGCAATTTACACTCGGCACCATCTTGGAATTTATTAGAACAACTATACCGCTCAATGGTGCTAGTATAGCAATGCCATACTGAAAGCTGCCATTTGCAGCGAAACTGTGTTCTTGCACTCCGTAAATGATATCAAATATCTGATTAAACATTGCATACACAATGGCTTAATTGAAGCAAATAAGTTTTGTAAGAATTCTGTCTCCCTGTTCCTCAAGAAAGTGTGTCAAGTTCAATTATATTGAAGAATACAATTATTCATGTTCATGCCAGATGTAGGAAAAATACAATAAAGTATGGTATCGAAAGAAGGGCGGTTAAAGTACCTCCACAGAAAGTAAAGATTGAAAAATCAGCGCATAAGACATGTGCAAAGTATGCCAGGAACCACAAATGACAACTAGATGATTGATACAATAGTCTCACTATCTGCTACTCCCCAACGTTTTGAGGGAGTCCTAACACAGACCATTAGGAAAGTTCCTTAATTCAAGGCAGACTTGATTATTGAGTACAAATTGTGATGTCGAAGTCATTTACGCTGTAGGCCTGTATTCATACTGTATTCCTCCCTGCAAATGGTGGCCTTTAATTCGGGAACAGTTGCTTTGGGTCTCCATTATGGCATGCTATAGGTTTGGTCATGGAGTGAAAGGGGCTGCAATGTATTTGAGATATAGTTGTATTTGTTACACACTCTGTATTTGTTTCCTGTCTGGTCTGGAATGAGCCAAATGGACATTTTTAGAAAATCAGGAAAGTTCAGATTTGGGCATATGAATTCATTAATAAAACACGAAATGTAATTAATTGAAACTTAAGCTTTTATTTTATGTAAGACTTTCGGTAATGAATTGTCATTCCAAAGATTGCAACTGAATACACTCTTTAAACAAGAAGAAAATTTATGATATTTTCTGAATTTAGTTGCTTTCTGTGAATCAGATGATACAACAGAGAGCAACTTACTATTCAATAGTAGGCTTTCATGATATTCTATACCGAATGATGTATTTGGGTATACATTCTTTTGATTTTTCCTCTATTTTTGAAAGTGAACAGGGAATACTGGCACACCCTTGACAAGAATAGATCACAGAGTTTGCTTATTGTTTGAACAAGTACTTCATAATTTTTAATATTCTGGGAAAGTGAGGTTAAGAAAATATATTAACTCCTAAATCTATTAACCATTTGGGATTAACCATATAAAATTTAAAACTAGCTTGTCTGTCCATGTTATCTTTTCAATTGGTGAGAAGCAAAATACATACAGGCCTATTGACATTAAAAATAAATGTAAATTATTTATCTCCCATTTCCTTATAATAAGCTTGTCACAAGTTTAGCCACTTTAACTATGTTACAAAATGCCACAACTAAAGCCCTTTTTAAATGATGAACGAAGGTGAACAAGATAGATAATAGTCTACTGAAGCACTCCTAGTGTACTAGCCCCAAACTACAAACTCAAGCAAGATAGATAATAGTCTACTACAAACTCAAGCAAGATAGATAATGGTCTACTGAAGCACTCCTAGCATACTAGCCCCGAACTACAAACTCAAGCAAGTGCTTGTGGCAGCGTGGTTAGATGATAAATGTAACCGAACAGTAATACCCAATGTTGAAAGTGAGGTTATAACAGGCGATTTGTTATGTAGGAAGTCATAGTTTAATACTGGAATTGAGGAAACAATGCTAAATGTTATTGAGGGCAAAAGAAAACCTTGCAATATATGTTTTTGGTCGACTTAGTGTGGTGAAGTTCTGGAAGTGAAACAACATTTCAAAACATTCACATCTATTTTCAAGCGAAAAAATTAAACTTATGAACACATCAAGCAATATTTATAAGAGCGTAAATAGACCTTCTTTACTTTATCTACTACGATTTTCCCACTGATATTGTTAATTACGTCATGCACAATTGAATTTTTGTCTTTCATTTGTACTGACTTTTTCATTTAAAATGCTATTTAATGAAAATTGCATCATCAAATTACAATCTTATTAAAATAAACAATTGGCTTCAGTCTTATCTGTCACAATATTGCAAAACAACCATTTTTCGGTTTCAGATGTACGACCTCGCTTTTCGGTGGACAATAATTGAGATAAATATTTAAGTCGTCATGAAACATTTGCAATTTACCGCTAAACCAAAGTATAATAATAAACTAAAGATTAATAACACAAATTTGCATGCAAACTGTGGAATTGTCGACTATAATATGAAAATCGCGCGACGAAAATAGGTTAACTTCCAATGTCAGCTGACGACCGTTCAATCAAAACAATCTTCTCGAGAAAGCTTAACATGACATTGAAGTTAAGTGACGGTCTGGTGACGGACAGTGTGAATGCCGTCAGTAGAAATACATTTTGTAATACATTCTGATCATAAACTTCGACATAACGCAAAATATACGTAAATACGAAGGAAAATGGCTGACTATCTGGAGCACTGACTGAAGCTGACAGCTACTAGCTCGAGCATGTGCAGTGAACCCACTAGTACCGAATTTAGAACTGGCCCTATTTCTTTATCGCTATAATTATAGCGCTTCGATACTAACACGATCATACTAGTGCAGCTGTTCAAACGACTGACGGCCATTAACGCAACTTGTTATCAATCTATTACAAGTTCGTTGATCGTTTAAATGGGCTTTAGACAACTGAAGAAAACTTAATACACACTTCAGAATAATTATAAAAGCAGCGAATAAATACAAGACAGAGATATTAATGCACAGACTAAAATCACATAACATTGCATTTCACCACACTCCCCTTTAGGGTCAACGATATTTCATGTTTAATAGGACGTGTGGTCCGGGTTGGGTCACCACTGGTTTTGCACAGGCAGCTGTTGGGCCATCAGTGATAGCCTCTCATGTCCATTGCGGCTGCTCCGTTTCTGAGGACGGACCGGTTGGTGCGACTGTCAAGTCTGTGGTGGGTATGCCCATTGATGAGTCCATACCGGTTTAATGGGTGCTGCAACTTGGTTTGAGTCTATTGATGGTGATGGTAGTTGGTGTGCCCATCACATCGACCTTGTCCCTACTGATGACATGATAAGGTCCATCGTAAGGTCGCTGTATTGGCTTACATACTGTGTCATGTCGTAGAAAAACGTAGTGACATTTATGCAGCTCGTCGGAAACGAACAGGCTGCGGTTTTGCTGGTGCTTTGGAGTTACAGGACGTAGATGTCGAATTTGAGAACACAGCTTGTTCATGGACTCTGATGGTTCAGTTTGGTCATTTGACATATTGTTGAAGAACTTACCAGGCAGTGTAATAGGTAGGTCATAAACCAGTGGTGCAGTCATAGCTCTTGGTTCTTCCTTCACTGGTGCACAGAAACCTAGGAGAACAATAGGCAGTGTCTCTGTCCCTCTCTGCGAGTCATGACATTGGAGTGATAATTTTAGTTGCCTATGCATACGCTACACTAATCCATTTGCTGCTGCGTAGTAAGCTGTGGTTCTAATGCGTTTATTACCTAGTAAAACTGAGAGTTTCTTGAATAGGTATTGCTCAAATTCTCGTCCTTGATCAGTTGTAATTTGAAGTGGAACACCGAAACAGGCGCTCCATCCACGAAAGGATATTGTTGCCACCGTCTCAGCGGGGATGTCTACGACTGGAACAACTTCTGGCCATCAAATGTAGAGATCTTTGGCTGTAAGGCACTATGTATATTCTTCAGATTGCGAGAACGAGCCTACGATATCTGCATGTATATGTTTGTAGTATCTCTTATTCCAGGGTGTGACAGGAAATGTAAGGAGACGATTGCTTGCTGCCGAAAGTTAACAGCTACAAACGGTCGTGGTGTTCTTTTTGAGACACTTGACCTCAGTGTACCACGCGAGAATTCATTCAATAGTGCAGCCAGCAGGACACAGTTGCCAACAAAACGATGGTAGAAATTAGTGACACAAAGAAATAGTCGTAATTTTTAAACTGTCCTAGGTTGGGAAAATTAACTATGGCCTCGATTTTCTCCTGTGGTGCCAGTGGTGCCTTCAGCATTGATAGAGGCGTTAAACGGCGCGGTCAAGCGTTAAGTGGTGGTCTTGGTGTAGTTAATATATAATACACCGTTGAATGCTGCCCTGGTAGTAGCTTGGGCGTCTGGCGTGCGATCTCTGGGAACTCCTTGAGGAGCTCTATGAATGAAGAATCACTGGTTATCATCCACATTGCAGTATCATCCGCACGACTTACTCGTTCTTGGCTTACCATGTTGGTAATGGAATCAGTGAGACACCCATGATGAAGGTCAGGCAGAAGTGCAAAAAGTGATAGAATGTCCGCTCCAAGAATCGGATGGATCACGAATTTGTGTCGTAACTCCAAGATTAGCGTTAACATGACCAGACTGTATGTTGTGATTGTGGAACCATTGGCGGCAAAAGGGTAGCAGTCATCAAAGTTGCGGCATGGCAGATGAATAAATTGACACGTCAGCGCCTGTATCTACCAAGAATTGTACCACTGTATTGCGTTCTGTTACAAACAGTTGATGCCTGCCATGTGGAGAGACAGTGGCCGTCATCACTGATTCCTGGCACGTTTACTTTCTCGCATTGTGGGCTACATTTCCGCACCTTTGAGCCCCATCTTCTGTGATATCAGTATATTCTTGCCAACGAAGGTGACGGGCTGTGCTTTCTGAGTGAGCAGTATAGCGGCGAGATTTGCGACTGGTACTCTGACAATGAGTTTGTAAAGTAGCAACCTCCACAATAAGCTCGGCGATCTGTGCCTGTAATGCGAGGAGATTGTTATCTGACTGAGGCCGTGGACAAACTTTTGCAGCGAAAGGTGATGGTTACATTTCCACTATACCATCCGCGATTTGAGCGAGTGCTTCAAGATAGCCAGTACACACTGTCAATATCTTCTGTGTGTCAGGTCCCAAGCTTGATGACCAAATGTTTCGTAGGAAGTCCTCATTCACGGCGTTGTTGGCTAACATATGCAGGCAATGTAGCAGTTGTGAAGGAGTGCAATCCCCCAACTTTTCTATGCGGAGCAGCTTCTCTAATCTCGTAAGGCCAACTTACACTATCCGTTAAGTCAACATCATGTCACAGCAACATCACGTTAAGTTGTATTCACACTGTCTGTCACATCAATTTGCTTATTCCATACCCAATGTTGAAAGTGAGGTTATGAGTGGCGATCTGTTATGTAAAAAGTCCGAGTTTAATACCGGAATTGAACACACAAAAACGCTACATGTTATTGGCGGTGAAAGAAAACTTTGGAATTTATGTTTTTGGTCAACTTAGTTTGGTAAAGTGGTGGGAAGTGAACAACTTTTTCAAAACATCGAAATCTGTTTTCAAGGGGAAAAATAAACATACGAACACATCAAACAATATTTATAAGAGCATAAATAGAGCCTCTTTACGTTATCCATTACGATTTGCCTGCTGACATTGTTAATACCATCGTACTTAACAAAATGTTTGTTCTCCATCGGCATTGATTTTTTTCATTTAAAATATTATTTAATGAAAATTGCAATAATATTCAAATAAACAATTTGCTTCAATCTTTTCTGCAACAATATATCGTTTTTCGGGTGACGAGAATAAGTTAACCCTTTCAGTCTCACATTATGAATTCAGCTTTGGAAAAATTAATAATCCGTGTCTTCCGTATTAATACAACAGAGACTTTTGTATCGAAGTATTTTATGATGTGGGACATTACTTTCTTGCACGTTAACACTGTCAGATCAATAGTGCTAGCATAATCTTCACCACAGCACCAAAGACAAGGCAATTCATTGCTGAAATCAAATAACATGAAGAATACTCGCCCTCACACTCGCAGCCACATACAGACGGCAACGTAACACAACCTCCAAGATGGACCGATTAATGCCTCAGAAGTGGTTACATGCCGAACCAAGTGCCAAAATGTAGTACTAGAAAAATGTTGTTCATCAACAATAATGCAAATTTAAGGCTGATACACAAAATACGGTGTAAATCAGATTTTAATGCGTTGTTGTCCAGGAACAACACTGGGAATGAAAGGGTTAATTAACGATTTTAATATATGACCACCCCATCAAAACATTCTTCTTGTGAAAACTTGACATAACTTGATGGTCCCGTGTCTGACAGTGTGAATGCCACCATTAGAAATACATTCTGGTATGTTCTTGTGGACGATGACGTGGCGTGATGACGTGATGGGGTGTGATTGGCCTTTAGTCTTGGATTACGAGAGGCTAGCAATTAGTGCGTTTTTAATAGTTGTGTAGCAATCATTGCTCGGTGGCGACACTAGAATGTCTTGAACTTCCGTAGCCATATCTTAATTGAGGGCTGCAACACTGTAGCTATACTTGGTATCTTCTGCTTTTATGCCCACTAACACAAATCAGCTTTCTAGCTGTGCAAACCAAAGCACTGGATTCTGTTTCCAAAACGGTGGTATTTTTGCTACAACGTGATTAATTGCTGCGCTTGTAGACATGTCTGCAGTTAGTAATGGGTCTCACATCACAGAGTTATGCCAGAAAAATTCGACGCTGTTGACGCTTATACAGAGTAAATCTAAATTCGTGCCCTCGGGCTTCACAGCGCGATTCCTCACATGCTAGCAATAAAAAAATGTCTGTCACAAAATTTCGTCCTGTGCACATTTCCGGCAGTAAATGGACATCGAAGACTGAGATGGGTGTGTGTCCCAAATGTCAGTGTGTTTCAGAATTACAGTGCTACACCAACAAACGGCTAGGAAATGTAGGAGATGCTTGAGGAGTAGAGTGAGTATAGAAAACCATGCCCAGAAAAGTCATCCAATGACGCTACAGAGCGTCGAAGTTGCTGGAGGGGATGTCTAGCGGCAGGAGCTGGTGCCTGTAACTAGGACTCTCCATAGCGTTGTTTAATGGTGTTTCCGGGCATGGGTTTCCATGCACATTTTTTCCCTCAAAACACATAATACATCTCTTACTAGTTTGTTGGTGTAATTATGAAACACACTGACATATGGAACACACAGCCATCTCAGTCTTTGACATCCATTTATTGGCGGAAATATGCGCGGGATGAAATTTTGTGGAAGACATTTTTCATTGTTGGCAGGTGAGGAATCATGCTGCAAAGCCCGAGTGTGGGAATTTAGATTCACCCTGTATACTTTTTGATGTGACGCGACACAGTAAGCAACGTTAGTGACCATAAATCACCATCGGGGTCACCAACTGTTGCAAGGATAGCAACTTTGTATTACATAATGCTGTGTAAAGTCCATTTTACTCTGGAAGTGAGAGCTTACAAGATTACCCATGATGTACCCGTCACGCCGTCCGTGTACTGTGTAGACACGTCCACTTGCACAAAATGCACACATACGATTGCTAGCAAATGGAATAGGATGGACCCTTTTCTCACATGGATGAAAGTGCTTTGTGCATGTGCAGACGACCAAGTGGTGAGCCCAGCTGACAAACGGGCCAAGTCGCGAATTTGTTTGAGAAATGTGTACTAGGAACATAATTGTTGGACAGGCTGTCTCAAGAATAGTCGTAAATATTTTAGGTGATACTATAGACTAATTGCATTATAAATTTCATGTAACATGTGTACAATTTTTATTGTGTACAGAGGTATAGCTGAAAGGCAAACAAACTTAGAACAAATGTAAAGGTGGACATTTTCACTGATTTTTCTGTCGGTTCTTGGTAGTAAAACATCACACTAACTTGAAAGCACAATTTTGTGTATGTTCTGCAAGTTCATTTCCACTTAGTTACCCAGTTTTCGGCTTACTAGGACATCTTCAGATTTTAAAGTATGTTGAAAACCGGTTATTTAAATAAAAGTCAATATGATGATCTACCAAGAACTGATGAAAGAATCAGTCAAAATATCCAAATTTGTACATGCTTTAACTTTGTTTGGGTTACAAACTAAGAGTTTTATTTCTGTATCCAATAAAAATTGGAAACACGTTATATGGTGTTTTAAATGCAATCGTCTTTATTACCATTTCCTAAAATAGTTTGTATTTTTCCTGAAACATGCTGTAGTTAACAGCTGAAATATTTGTTTTTGGTGAGCATTATTTCAAGCTTTATCACAGTAAAAGGTCTATATGTAGAAATATTTTCACAGATACCTGAATTTGTTCATCATTGCGAGCTTAAAGACAGTATTCTATTGTGTGATGGTATACAAAAATGTCAGTGGTCTTTATGAACATTTATAACTATTCAGTTCCAGCCCCCATGTGCTAATGCACAAAACAAACAGTTTTTATCACCCACACAGAATGATATATATTCCCTTCAGAGCTTCATGAGATACGGTTGGGCTAATAATGAATTGGCTTTGTTCAAATCTGAGGGGGTGCCAACCACATCCACCGCAATGTTCCCAAAATATTAAACAACATATTAATACTAGCAGGCAGAAATGTTCACTGAAAGTACGGTACACTAAAGTTTTCCTTTTTATTCAGTCTTTATAAAGAGTCTTTTATTCAAGAAACTTTTCATAAACTTTTCCTTCACTCGACTTCGGAGTATACCTAAGTTATCTAAAGGCACCAACCCATGAAAACCAAAATCAAAGTTTATTACCAGAAATATTTCTAAATCCAGCTCTGCAAATCGGCTGAAAATCACAAGTCCAACCAACGAAATATTTTATAGTTCCACATTTGGCGAAGAAAGTTTAAGAACCACATAAGCAACTCAGAAAATTATTCTAAGTTCACTAACTTCAGTGAAAAATCCAAGTATTCAGCGACAGTCCAGTCACTCGACTTATACACTCGTCGTCGCATTCTGAACGACGTGCACTCACTGACCCACAACCTAAATGTTCGCCCCATTAAATACCCTCGTAGTAATACTCTGGAGTCAAATCATGGTCTATTCAACAAAAATACCCTTTTTTACACTTAATATAAATGATAAAATAGATATGTTATATATCTATAAAACAGAAACTTCCCTCTAAATACGGAAATGTCACCAGAATTTATATACATGATTTACTTTTTAAATAGTTTAGTAAATGCTGAAAAATCGCATTTTGGCCTGTTATTCAAATTCCCTAGGTATGAGAAAAAAGTTATATACAGAACTTAACATTACTGAATGAGGGCTTTCATTTGAGCCCTTGTTTGAGCAATTTTATCAAAGCGTTCCAAAAATACACATTTTACAAAATTATTATTTATGCCACAATTCAATTTACTATATCTCCAGAACTATTAATGTGAAAGGGGGCATGTTCACATGAGCGCAACCAGCTATTCTTTAGTTTCAAAAATATCCTACAAGCTCCTTCATATCATCATCAGCTGTTATTAATGTTAAGTATTATGTTCGATATCGTTTCTTCTGAAAAGGGGTCCTCTCCAGCAGCCGTCATTTACGCAGTTCTAACCGCCGGTATTTCTAGTCACGTGATCTTTACGCCTAAGGCCGGTGTAACACGATCAAATTTTTGATCAAATCTTTGTCATAAAAATATCATCAAAAGTTCGTAATATTTTTAAATGTAAATCTTTGACATGACGCAAAAAAAAGGGTATTACTCTGTCGTCACATTTTTGATCTTATTTCAAGATGGCTGACAGTAAACACAAGCTATGTGCTGTCGTTGTTACTACGAAAACTGCATTTTGAAGAAAAAAGAGGGGCTTACTTGGGTGAAACTGTGAAAATAATTTTGTGTAACAGGAGCTGCAAGCGGAGGGATTTACGCCATATATAAATTAGTGGAGAATGGATGATACAACGTATTGGTATTTCCTCAGTAAAGTGGCTCCACACATTAAAAAATCAGTTTACGCATGTAAGAAGACAACAGTATATTGGCAGGAGACAGATTTACACTGACACAGCAATTCTTGCTACTGGGGTTAACTTTTACCTAAGGTACCGCAGAATAACGTCCTCATGTTGGCAACGAAATGTTCACTACTTGAGAAGGATTAACTTACTGGCCGGACAAGAGCGCATACAAACATGTCAACAACAGATCAGGAACAGCATCGATCATAATTAAACTGAGAAGAATGGAGAGCTTACAAAAATCTGCTTCATATACCTTTATTAATTTCATGGTTGATGCAACACACTAGCCATTAATCTTCTTCTTAATATTCTCAGCTGTACACCCAGGCCGAATTTTTCGGTTGAGTACATCCGCCATTTTCTTGTAACTTTCTAGTCTCCTTAAGTGTTCTTATATGCAGATTATCTGGGATTATATAGTGCTTTATCTGTTTCATAAAGATCGATTAACTTTGTCATAGGTGGCACACACCAACTAAACCTCGACATCATGTTTTAAAACAAAGTGGTTTGTTTTCAAATAAGTGTGTTCCAAGAGTTACAGAGATGCTAGTGCTCCTAGTAGTTACATATGTCATTGCAGAGAACAGAACACAAACGACTTTTATGATCAAATCTACTGTAAGGCACTAGATATGATCATATTTTTTTGACGAAAGCAGAGATATGTCAAAGTTCCCTATTACACTATCAAATTTTTATTATGTAAATATATTATATAAATTTTTGACAAAGAAATATGACCATGTAATACCGGCCTAAGCCGTCATCTGTCCGCCCACTCCTGAACTCGAAAAACTCTTCTGTCAGATCGACAAATGCCTACCTTGTATTTGCAAACTGCCTGCATGTGAGATGCGGAACCCCATAGAAAAAAACCTTCACAAGGCTTGTCACCTTACATCATTTACATAGGTGCCTCAAGCCTGGAAGTATGTAATCGCAATTTATAATTAGGTCGTTTACAAATGTGAGCAATGTAGTTTCATATTGTGAGATTACCGCCCATTAGAAATATTGGTAATTAATAGCATTTGTAATTAAACAGTATGAAGTTCACTGCAGACATTGACCATGCCAATGCACCAAATGTTACACAAGTTTAATCTTAATAATTATGGTAGCAATGTATGTACGCAGTTGGGTGACAACATTTATAGTTAGGCCATAGGTAGAAATTCTCCACATTGAGATTTGCTGTGTCCTTGTAGCTGACGGGAGGCCAGCGAGCAGGCCACTGTTGGTGGCTTGTTCTAGCTTAGGATTTTCCAGGTTCGTTTCCGGTGAGGGGAGAGAGGGACAATGGCGAGTGCCAGGTGCAGTGCACAGCGTGAAATAAACTATTCTAATACTACTTGCATTTGAAGTAATACGATGCACTTAGGAACCTTTAAGGCCCTCATTACAAAATAGCCTGTTGATAAATAAACAATACATTAATTTGTTTAATTGTCAATGAAAAGTAATAAATTACCAATGAATACAAGACAGTTACACAACCAGCATGGCAATGTTCGTTTATAAAAATAATATATTAACTATTTCTCATTTTATTTTCAATTAATCTTGTGTATTTTATCTTGAAGTATTCAGTTAAATCACTTATCTGTGATATAAGAAATTGCACGATTATAATAAATAGTACAAAGGATGTTTATACCAACATAAAGACCTAAGAAGACATTTGTTTAATGTGTAGTGTAATTATTTTGATTTTAAGTAAAGTTTTAGAAATGTATTGGCTGAGCGCTGTACGTTGGCAAATCGGTTAGAACAGCTCACATGGGGAAGTTGATGATGTAGGGAAAAAACCCGGCAGTTGGGATTTTGGCACGTGTGCGCACGTGGGCAGGAAGTGACGAGTCGGGAGCGAGTGGTGTAGCTGCCCGGGTGGCGTCGCTCTAGGCAGTCAGCATGTGAATCTCCAGGTGGAGAACATAGATTTTTGTGTGGCAATTGTCAAGTGTGGTTGCTCGTGGTAGACTGCACCAAGCTTTATCGAGTGCTACTGTGTGTTGTGAATATTTAGCTGGTGGAACAAGGTGTGCATCGCACTAAATTACAGAGACTGTGTTTTGTTAATGTAACACGTGTCGTCGCATAGGCATGAACATAAACGGTGTTTGAGACAGGCACATGGTGTGAAAACAATTTGTGACAAATATTCATTTTGTCTGGGGGCTCACGAGCTATGATTCTTTTGATAAATGTGTCGATGTACAGACGTATCAACCACAGGGTTCTAATATTGTGAAATAAACAACAGAAAGTGAACTTTCACATGTTTTCAAAAATAGTAGTTAATATACGCTTTTCTCTCACTAACTTGACTTTATTATCAATTTTTTTGTTAATTATATGCAGGGAAGGAAAGCTGCGAATGTGTGATATCATCCCCTAGAAAACGAGTCAAACAGTAGCAATCACAATTCCAGTGTTTTTCCATGTTTAGGAATTTTGTTCGCAGTTGGTGGTTGTGAGTTTTTAAAAATTAATCTTTCCCTATTTTAAACTCTCGCCCCGACCTTCACCCTCGCAACATGAACTGCAAGAAAACAATTAAATTGTTTTATAATGGCAGCTTAAAACACAAGTAAATGTTTTAATCATTACAATAATCGCAATATACCTGATAATTCCGAAAAGTTATCTTAAATCAGTGATTCATTTTCTCTACGTTTACAACAAACGAAGTAGTCATATGAAGCAGACAAGTTGACAAACGCTACCACGTAAACGCTTCTTTGTAGTTCGATGGTCGATCACAAGGAGCACCACAGCTGACGACTTTTTTTGTGCATGTCTTACGTCTCCTATAGAAAGGTCTTAACTCTTAAGCTTAGACAACTGAAAACACACAACAAAATAATTATAAAAGGAGAGAATAAATACAAGTCACAGACATTAACGCACAGAGTATAATCACTTAAAATTGCACTCAAATTCTTGGATGAAAGAATGAGAAAACTGCAGCATAAAATGAAGGAAGATCCACTGAAACACAAACACTTAAAGAAAGGGAGAAAAAGGGACCAAATGAGAAGAATGAGGTCCAAAGAGGAAGTTTTGAGGAATAAACGCCAATTCATACTGTCCATCACTTCATATCACGTCACCGTCCGTCAGAACATTCCACAATGTATATCTAATGGCGGCATTCACAGTGTCTATCACTGGAGCGTGATGTCACATAAACGTCACGTCAAGCTTTTTCGAGAAGAATGTTTTGATGGAGCGGTCGTCTGCTAACATCGAAAGCAAGATAACTTCTGATGGCTGAAGTAAAGAAGATATAAAATGCAGAATGGCCATGGGAAGAAAGGCGTTTCTAAAGAAGCGAAATTTATTAACATCCAATATAAATTTAAATGTTAGTAAGTCCTTTCTAAAAGCATTCGTCTCGAGTGTAGCATTATAGGTCAGTGAAACGTGGACGATAAGGAGTTCAGACAAAAAGATAATAGAAGCTTCTGAAATATGGTGCTACAGACGAATGATGAAAATTAGATGGGTAGATCATGTGACTAATGAGGAGGTGCTTAATCGAATTGGGGAGAAAAGGAGTTTCTGGCATATCCTGACTAAGAGAAGGGATATATTGGTTGGACACATTCTGAGACATCAAGGAATTGTCAACTTAGCATTAGAAGGAAGCGTGTGGGGTAAATATCGTAGACAGAGACCGAGGGACGAATATAGTGAGCAGATTAAAAAGGATTTAGGTTGCCGAACGTCTTCTCAGATGAAGAGACTTGCACAGGACAGGGTAGTGTGGAGAGCTGCATCAAACCAGTGTGGGGACTGAAAACCAGAACAACAACAACAACAGTCGATGATTACAGGGTTTATTTGCAGACGTGTTCCATTAATCTTTATTTTATTGTTAAATTTGTTTTAGCGGTAAATTCCAAATCTTTCATTATGACTTAAATATTTTTCTTGACTGAGTGTTCTCCTAAATGTTTTGTAATATTGTAATAGAAACGACTGAAGCAAAACTGTTTATTTGAGTAAGATTGTAATTTGATGATACATTTGTCATTATATAACATTTTAAATGAAAAACTAAGAGCAAATGAAAAACAAAAATTCATGCAACCAAAAAGGGTTTTTACAAAAATATAAATTACAGTTGCTGTTCCAGCACCACAAAAATATGGAGTGGAGGGATTTTAGACAAAACTTGGGATGTTTACGACAGTACTAATTATGTCAGCAGGGCAAATCGTAATGGATAAAATAAACAGTCTCTATTTATGCTCTTATAAATATTGTTTGATGTATTTATATATTTATGTTTTTGCTTGAAAATTCATGGTGATGTTCTGAAATGGTGTTTCAGCTCACAGCACTTTAGCACACTGAGTTGGCCAAAAACATTCATTGTAAAGTTTTCTTTGTACGCGAATAATATTTAGCTACGTTTTCCCCTCAATTCCAGTATTAAATTATGACTTTCTACATAACAGATCCCCACTCATAACCTCACTTTCTACTTCACGTTTTGTGATAGGCGAATTGAAGTGACGGACAGTGCGAATACTACTTGACTTGATGGTGCCATGATGTGATGTTGATGTGACGGACAGTGAGAATTGGCCTTAAACGTAGTCTACTAAAAAAAAAAGAGAAAGAAGCATAAAACTAGGCAAACGTTACATGAGGATGGGAAACGTAAGATAAAGCAGAAATGACTACCATAAATTAGTTAAGGTCTTGCAAATGTTCTCAAATAGTAGTCAAGACTTTAAATAAGGCAAATGTTTGCAAACCTGTTGGACCATGAAAGGTTATTATCTCTCTCTAGGTTGTTTAAAAAACAAACAAAATCCTATAAAATTCTTGATGGGAGAAAGGGGATGGTGAAAGATACCTGCTATGGGAAGGTATACATTTCATATTCAAATGTACTGCGAATTTGAGACCAGTGTCAAGCTAGTCAGGCATGGGTTGTTTATCTTTGGTTGCAGGCTTATTTGTCGATGGCAGTACTATCGATATTGGAGACAGTGATGGTATTGTTGCCAGGAAGTAGGGTTGTGATTATTGAGAAGGCAGACTTTGCAAGGCACACGGATGAGATTGCACAAACAGGGGGACCTTGGTTGTGAGCAGTTGTCATTGTGACGGGATAGCCGAGGAGATGATATTTTGAGATTTGAATGCTGAGACAAGCTGTTTGTTTAAGATATGAAGATGAAAGGAATAGATGACTTTGCAGAAACGATCTTTTGAAGTTTTTATAAGGTAAAGTTTTTCATGAAATACTTAGCTTGTTTCTGTGGCACAACTTGGCATTGTCAGGTTGAACTGATGGCAACAGTAACAGTCGGGAAAGATTTTGATGTTAGTTTGTGGTCTCGCGATACATGCTACGGACCCCTTTCTGTGTTGGAGAAAGTATTTATTGTAATAGTTTAGTTTTGAGTGTGCTTTTTTTTATGAAATAGGAATTTCATGGGTAGTGTTCTTGAAATATGGTATTGCTGTAACATTGTTTGTGTGAATCGAATTAAATTTATTAAAAGTAAAGAAATGTTTATCTTTGTTTAAAAATAATTTTGTAGACAGATTAAATTATATTTTTCTCTGGAAGATCTTAAAAATCAAAAACACGACATTGTTAGTAATTTTCATGAAGTTACCACAGTTAGAAATTAAACCAGATATTTCATTTTTTTATTATTAGTTCGAGTTTCTTAAACAGATTACCAGTTTATCCCTCCTCAAATTTTTATTAAAAGTGCCATAGATGTTTTCTGTAGTTAGGTTTCCAGTAGTTAGTACAGCAGGAAGCAGTTTGGTGTTGCGCAAATTTATGCAGTAAGTGAAAGTGAGATAGAATCAGTTTTTGTTGTCATACTTACAGTTCAGTATGATTTACATATTTCAGTGTAGGACAATTGGCACAGTGCCGCGGTGGAGTAGCCGAGTGGTCTAAAGCACCTCGCTGCAAAGCGATTGGTTGCTCGTCATGGAGGTTCGAGTCCTCCGTGGGCCATGGGTGTGTGTTTTGGTCCGTAGGTTAGTTTGCCTAGGTTTAAGTAGTTTGTAAGCTACGGACTGATGGCCACGCAGTTTGGTTCGATAGATTTACAAACATTTGATCATTTTTGAATTGATACAGTGTTCAGTACAGGTTAACAAGTGTTTGCACTGAGTCAGATTGCATTGATAAATATTGTGTTCGTTACATTCAGTTAAAGAGTGTTAGTTCAGAATAAGTTTGTAGGGCCAGAATTATTAAGACAGTGATTTTTATTACAGTAATTTTCAGACAGTTAACTTTATTATGACATTTTCATATAGAAACAATTAGCAGTTTTTGTATCATTACAGTAATCAGTATGCAGTCAGATAGGTTTTGCAATACCTTGACATTCACATAGAATACAGTTACAAAATAATACACGGTCAGATTAACATAACATTTTGGAACGACATTCAGCTGGCCGCAGTGGCCGAGGAGACTGAGGCGCTTCAGTCACAGTCTGCACGGCCACTACAGTCGGGGGTTCGTATCGCCCCTCGAGCATGGATATTTGTGCCGTCCTTAGTTGTCAGTAGTTCATAAGTAGTTTGTAAATTTAGGGACTGATGACCCCGTAGTTAAGTCCCTTAAGCTTCACAAACAATTGAACATTTGAAAGGCATTCAGATAGAACAAGTTCAAACACATTCAGTTATATTTCATTCAAGTAGCGTCACTCAGTTACATTTCTTAGATCAAATGGTAAAAAACATAACTTTCGCAGAAGAAACAAATTTTGTAAGAGAGAAGGACAAGCAAGAAACTTTCATCCAAACTGGTCGTAGACTTAGGAAAACTTTACCTTACACTAAGGCCATCACACATACCCATACACAAAGAATGGATTCTGACCTCCTGCAGGAGCTTCCACTCAGTCTATAGACGCCTTAGACCATACTGCCATTCTGTGAAGCTATAAATAAGACAATAAAGTCATTTTCAAACAGTCGAGGAAATGAAATGCTATTGTTATGAAACTAATTTAAGAATTGGGTCCTGATGGCATAAAAGATAATGTTACGACACCTCCAAAAGGTTCAAGAAATTTGTCAATTGAAACAAAACATAAATTACGTATTTTTGTCAAGATGATGAGAGTCAAGCTTACTCCTGGTATTTGTAATGTAATATCGGTTAAACTCCAGAAGTGGAAAATGGGAAAAGGGTTCAGAAGTGGTGTAGCATTATGAGAGTTGGTGAAGTTTATTGCCAAAAATATAATGTTAATCCATTATTAAACTTTTATTCTCTGAAATATTGAGTGACATTTGTATATGTCACATCCATGAAAATATTGTGTCACACCCATGGCTGGTAGTTTTGAAAATAGTAGTATATTCTATCTGATGTTTTCATGGGTAATAAACTAAGTTTCCAGTATTATAATATATTAATTTGTTTATGTATAATCATTCAATTCACAATTTTTTTCCTATAAAGGTGAAAGTGTTAAGACTGTAATGCTGACTTTTGTCACACCCATGACCTGCTGTTTGCTTAATAATTTAGGTTTCCATCACTTACAAATAAATAAATGAATATAATAATGCAACAAATAGGTTTTAAATTATAAGTGGAAGAGGAATATTTAATATGGATTATTTTAAAATTGTTTTTTTTATGAGTTATACTTCAGTAAAGGCAAATATAAATGTTTTATCACATAAGAACTTAAATGTGTCTCTCACTTAAGGACTGTAAATTAGTTGTAAAAATCCAGTTGCCATTCAAAGCTGTGGATGTTGGGAGCAACCATATAAAAACTTCCTAGTTACGATCATGCCCATAAGCGACTGTGCCAAGTGTCAATTTGTTTGACTAGAACTTTCTGCTAGGGCCTGAATGATGAAACTTGTTCTTGTTGTTGTTGTGGTCTTCAATCTGGAGTCTGGTTTGATGCAGCTCTCCACAACACCCAACCCTGAGCAAGCCTCTTCAACTCCACATAAGAACGGCAACCTACATCTGTCTGAATCTGCTTACTGTATCCATCTCTTGGTATTCCTCTGTGGTTTTTACCCCACACACTTCCCTCCAACGCTAAATTCACAATTCCTTGATGTCTAAGAATGTGTCCTACCAATTTATCCTTTCTTTTAGTCAAGGTATTCCAGAAATTCCTTTTCTCCCCAATTCTGTTCAGTATCTCCTCATTAGTTACGCAATCCACCCACCTAATCTTTAGCATTCTTCTGTAGCACCATATTTCAAAAGCCTCTATCCTCTTCCTTTCCACACTGTTTATCATCCATGTTCCACTCCCATACAAGGCAACACTCCACACAAATGCCTTCAGAAAGTACTTCCTTAGGCTTAAATTAATATTCGATGTTAACAAATTCCTCTTTTTAAAGAACGCTTTTCTACCCATTGCCATTCTGCATTTTATATCCTCTGTACTGCGACCATCATTTGTTATTTTACTGCCCAAGTAACAAAACTCATCTACAATCCTTCATTGTTTCGTTACCTAATCTAATTCCTTCAGCATCACTCGATTTTCTTAGACCTCACTCCATTACCCTAGTTTTGCTCTTGTTAATGTTCATCTTATATGCACCTTTCAGCACACTGTCCATTCCGTTCAACTGTTCTTCCAGCTCCTTTGCTGTCTCTGACAGAATTACTACGTCGTTGGCAAAACACTATGTTTTTAATTCTTCACCCTGAACTTTAATTCCTTCTCCAAATTTCTCCTTGTTTTCCTTTGTAGCTTGCTCAATGTACAAATTGAATAACATTGGAGAAATGCTACAACCCTGTCTTACTCCCTTCCCAACCACTACATCCCTATCAAGTCCTTCAACTCTGACAACCGCTGTCTGGTTTTTGTAGAAGTTGTATTAACCTTACACTCCCTATATTTTACTCCTGCTTGCTTCAGAACTTGAAAGAGTTTATTCAAATCAACATTGTCAAAAGCCTTCTCCAGATCAACTAAAGCTTATCTTAATCTATTTTGTAGGATAAGCCGTACAGTGAGTATTGCCTCCTGTGTTCCTACATTTCTCCTGAACCCGAACTTATTTTTCCTGAGGTCGGCTTCTACCAGCTTTTCCATCCTTCTGTAAATAATTCGTGTTAATATTTTGCAACCATGACTTATTAAACCGATGGTTCTTTAGTTTTCACACATGTATGCATCTGAATTCTTTGGAATGGGGATTATAACATTTTTCTTAAAGTCTGAGGGTACTTCGCCTGTCTCATACATCTTACACACCAGGTGAAACAGTTTTGTCATGGCTGGTTCTCGCAGAGACTTCAGTAGCTCTGAGGGAATGTCATGCCTTGTTTCGAATTAGGTCTTTCAGTGCTCTGTCAAATTCATCTCTCAGTGTAGTATCTTCTATTTCATCCTCATCTACTTCTTCTCCCCTTTCTACAAATTTCCTCTAAGTTCATTTCCTTCGTAGAGCCTCTCTGTACAAACTTTTTACCTTTCAGCTTTCCCTTCTTTGCTGAGAAGTGGTTTTCCATCTGTGTTCTTGTCATTCACACATCTGTTTTTCTTATCTCCAAATATCGCTTTTATTTTCCTGTCGGCTGTATCTATTTTTACCCTAGTTATACATTCTTCTACATCCTTGCATTTGCCTTCTAGCCACTCCTGCTTAGCCATTTTGCACTTCCTGTCAATCTCATTTCTTAGTCGTCTGACTCCATTTTGCCTGCTTCATTTACTGCATTTTTATATTTTCTCCTTTCATCTTTTAAATTTAGTATGTCCTGTGATATCCAAGGATTTTTTGTAGGTCTTGCCTTCGTACCTATTTCGTCCTCTGCTGTCTTCACTATTTCATCTCTCAAAGCTACCCATTCCTCCTCTACTGTTTTATTTGCCCCTGTTTCTGTCAATTGCTGCCTAAAGCTCCGTCTGAAATTTTCAAGAACTTCAGGTTCCTTCAGTTTATCCAGGTCCCATCTCCTTATTTTCCTAGCTTTCTGCAGTTTTTTCAGTTTCAACCTACAACTTATGACCAATAAGGTATGGTCAGATTTTATATCTGCCTCTGGGCATGTGTTACAGTTTAAAACCTGGTTCCAAAATCTATGTCTTACCATTATAAAATCTATCTGGTATCTCCCGGTGTGTCCTGGCCTCTTCCACATATACAACCTTCTTTCATAATTATTAAACCCACACAAAATTTTACCAGGCGGCTTCCTTTTTCATTCCTTTTGCCCAGACCATATTCACCTACTATCTTCCCTTCCCTTCCTTGTGCTACTACCGAATTCCAGTCTCCCATAAAGATTACGTTTTCCTCACCATTAAATATCTGAATAATTTCATTTAGCTACTCATATTTCTTCGATCTCCTCATCATCAGCAGCGCTAGTTGGCATATAAACCTGTAATACTATGATAGGTGTTGGCTTCATATCTATCTTGACTACGATAATGCGATCACTGTGTTGCTCATAGTAGTTCACCCACATTCCTATTTTCTTATTTACTATCAGATGTACTCCTGTAATACCCCCAAATGATTTTGTATTTATAATCCTGTACTCACCTGACCCGAAATCCTGTTCCTCTTTCCACCGAACTTCACTAATCCCCACTATATGTAACTTCAACTTATCCATTTCTCTTTTTAAATTTTCTAGCTTCCCTGCCCAATTAAGGGATCTAACATTCCATGCTCCAATCTGTAGAATGCCAGTGTTGTCTTTCCTGATGGTCACATCCTCCTGAGTAGTCCCCACCCAGAGATCCGAATGGGGGACTATTTTACCTCCAGAATATTTTACCTAAGAGTATGCCATCATCATATATTCATACAGTAGAGCTGCATGTCCTCGAGAGAAATAACGGCTGTAGTTTCCCCTTGCTTTCAGCCGTTCGCAGTAACTGTGTGGCAAAGCCACATTAGCTGATGTTACAAGGCTAGCTCAGTCAATCATCCAGACTGTTGCCCCTGTAACTACTGAAAAGGCTGCTGCCCCTCTTCAGGAACCACACGTTTGTTGGCCTCTCCACAGATACCCCTTCGCTGTGGTTGCACCTACAGTATGGCTATCTGTATCGTTGAGGCACGCAAGTCACCCCACCTCGGCAATGTCTGTGGTTCATGGGAGTGGTGAAGAAAGTTACAGATTAACAATGTCCAGCCCGGGGTAATTTTGACCATTCATTAACGCCCATCTTTGACCTTTTATGTCAGTATGTTTTGATGTGTGACGTCATGGCACATGGTTCTTTCGATTTGATATGTTACTGTTTCATCCTTAGAAATGACAGTAATTGGACGAGTTTTGAAATGCTGTTGTTTTATTCGACTGTATATGTCGGGAACAACTGTGCTTTTATCCAGTGCTGACACTAACATTTTATGTTACTCTGAGTTTATTTAATTGTTTCTTTTTTTTTTTTTGTTTCTCTTGTAATAGCGTCCATGAATGCATGGAATCGATATCCAATAGTGTAAGTGGCATTTCACATAGTGATGTGCTATAATTGACCATTATTTCTTCATATTATCTAATTTTATCATATGAAATGGCATTGGTCTACTTATGCTCTAACGTTTTTTTCTGGTTATTTGAGTATCTTGTCGTTTTTATATCATTTTTCATAGGAATTGATTATACTGGAACTTCTTGTCTTACAGTCTTCATCGAGCAATGGGTGCCAATATAGCGCCTACTAATAAATTTCTGCAGTTCTCTCTCTTTATTCGTTTAGACGGTTCTGACTCTTCGTGACCTCCATGAAAATAGTTTCCTTTGTCTTGCACTTTCTCTCATAGTCCTTCCGTGTTGGAACAGGTTGCTTCTGTGATGCCATCGATCCACTTCATCCTCTCACATCCTTTTGTCCTAGTGCCTTCGTTGTTTCCCAGCATTAACGTTTTTCCAGTGGAGCGTGTATTTGCATTATGTATCCAAAATAGGTCAGCTATTGTTTTAATATTAGATCTTCCAGAGAGCAATCTGGTTTTATTTGCCTTAATATAGATTTTTTCGTACTCTTAGTCATCCATGGAAGTCTACGAATTTTCCTCTAGCACCTCAATTCAAAGGAGTCAATTTTACGCCATTCAGCCTTTCTAATGGACCACGTCTCAATCCCTACATCACAACTGGGAAGACCATAGCCAAATTTTCGCGTTATACCCTCTACAATTTGATTTCTGACATTTGCATTTCAATCTCCAGCTATGAAGACCTCCTGTTTTTGTGTAGACAGCAATAGTTCTTGTAAGTCTCCATAGAACTGGTCAATAATTTCCTTTTCAGTATCATTGGGTGATGCATAAACTTTAATTACTGTGATGTTGAGGAGCTGACCTTGAGGGCTGACAGAAATCAATTGCTCATTTTTATAGTGGCGTCGCATTACACCTTTACCTACTATTTAACTAACTATGAAGGCTACTCCCTTACTTCTGTTGTCCTCATATCCAAAATAGTGTATCATGTGGCCATCTGAAGAAAATTCTCCCATGCCAGTCCACCTCTTTTCATTTATTCTCAATATGCCAATGTTAATTCTCTCCATTTCTCTTTTGACTATGTCTAATTTTCCTTGATACATGGATCTTACATTCCATGTTCGTATGCCGTGCTCCTCCTAGCAGCATCTTATACTTCGTGAAGTTTCTCTTAACCTGATTCCACCTGGATATCCGATCAGAAAACTTGAAACTCTGGAACATTTTGAGCTGAGTGAAACCATGGCGTCTCGTGGTCAAGTGTGTGAATTGCAAGAGTTGGACATGGAAACCGAATCTTGACAAAATTTTTATTTCAAGTCCCTAGTGAAAGCTGATTCCAGCTAGTGTACAGGAAGTGTATCCAAAACGTATTTAACTTTTTCATGCACTGGTAATAACATTTCGACCCAATAACATTGCTGCCTGCGTATGCAGCACTTGGCAGAGCTTTCCACGGCCCATTCGCTGGCTGCCGGCAGCAGCAGCAGTGGCGATGCTGCGCTACCTCGCCCTCTACTCACAGCACCTGGTGTCCCTCATCGCCTTGGATATGTGTTGGTGAGAGGTAATCCATAAAAAAGGTCGCGATTTTTATTTCACACACAATATTAATGGATGGATGGATTGATATTGAAAGGGACTAAATGACAATGGTTATCAGTCCCGATATTAATGAAGCAGACCACTTATGTTTTGAAAGTTGAGCATTTTATTACACTAATACGCAATTATTAGAGAGGCAAATAATAATTATTGTTGTTGATCCAATCAAATACCACTGTACGATGGTTAACACTGGTATTTGTGGTTCAATCTCATTCATTTTCCTTTCAGAAAAGCCTTTCATGTAATTGGTCTTTGTCATAATTTCAAATGTTTTCATCAAGCCACAGTGCATAACTGCACTATAATGTTTTAATGTCGTTGTTGGATTCCTTACAGTAAATAAACACGATAAATTATGTGACTACCTTGCAGTGTGTGCCCTAAAGCAATAAAGGCACACCACAAGTTTCGTGTCTTCATGTCTCATTTCCACACAGATATTTCGCATGAATAAACTATATTAATTATTATGATTACTGCCTTAGGAAGTATCATCTAGAATTTGGGTTCTAAGGGAGTAGTAAAAATTACATTCTTATTGATGGAGGTCCATTCGAATTTCTTCAAAAGCGATTGTATGATGAAGCAAACCAGATATCTATGATCATTTCCATAATCTGGACTCGATCTTTTGGAAAGACTGATTGTTTTAAGATTTCTTCTGATTTTGTTAAAGAGTTTCGTCTTGCAATCTGCAGAAAGTACTGTCCCTAAGTGTACTGTCTCCAACCAGGCTTAGAACTGCAAATTCACACCAGGGTTGCATCACAACACACATGCAGAACCATACAACCAACAATACACTGCTCTGTTACCCTCAGTCTCTGACATATTCATTGCTGAGCCTCTATTGCATCATGAAAGATAACCTGATGTATCACTTACATGAATAACAACATTCCTTGAGTGCAAATATTAAATTTCTGTCTCTCATATCACATAACTATTGTACAGCATAAGTCATTGAAGTGGAAGAGGAATGTCAAGTGAAGTTAGACAATTCAGTACCACTTGCGGAAGTAACGACACTCTCACAGTGTTGCTGGCCACGGTGGCCGAGGGGACTGAGGCGCTACAGTCACAGTCTGCACGGCCACTATGGTCGGGGGTTCGAATCCCCCTTGGGCATGGATATTTGTGCTGTCCTTAGTGTTAGCTAGTTCGTAAGTAGTTTGTAAGTTTAGGGACTGATGACCCTGTAGTGTTGCCAAACATTAGCAATGATGGTGCCACTTCTTAGCTGTGCTAGAATACCTCTGTATCGATAAGAGATGTAGAATTGCACTCGTGTCATACGGTCTTCCAGGGGGGAGTCTCAAATTTTGGTTAATATGTGGTACTACCTCCTGATAGTTTACAATGTCACACTTATGCTGCACATATTTCAGTTGTCCAATTAGGCCGAAACCAGCGTTCGAATTTTTTGAAGCTTATTAGCATTATGATCTAATTTCAGCAAATGAGTAGGGAAGTTTGAAATACATATATGAAGTCTGGAAATGTACTTTATCCACACATTGCAAAAAAAAAATCATAATCATTAGAGACTGATTATGCCTTTCAGCATTCAGTCTGGAGCTTAGTACCTCTAATAAAATTCCTCCATGATCCCCTATTCAATGCTAACATTAATGCCTTGTCTGATGTTATGCCTTTTACTTCAAAATCATTCTTCACCGAATCTAAGTAGTTTCTTCTTGGTCTACCTCGACTCCTCTTACCCTCTGCTGACGAGCTCATGAGTCTCTTAGGTAACCTTGATTCTCCCATGCGTGTAACATGACCCCACCATCTCAGTCTGTTCACTCTAACTGCTTCATCTATGGTGTTCATTCCCAGCTTTTCTTTGATTTCCTCATTATGGACACCCTCCTGCCATTGTTCCCATCTATTAGTACCTGCAACCATTCTTGCTACTTTCATATCTGTAACCTCTATCTTATGAATAAGGTAACCTGTATCCACCCAACTTTCACTCCCATACAACAAAGTTGGTCGAAAGATAGAGCGGTGCAGTGCTAACTTAGTCTTGGTACTTACTTCCTTCTTGCAGAAGAGCATAGATCTTAGCTGAGCACTCACGGCATTAGCTTTGATGCACCTCGATTCCAGTTCTTTCGCTATGTTGCCATCCTGTGAGAAAATACATCCCAGGTACTTGAAACTGTCTACCTGTTCTAGCTTTGTTCCTCCTATTTGGCACTCAATCTGTTTGAAACTCTGTCTCACAGACATTGCTTTCGTTTTGGAGATGCTGCTCTTCATATCATAATCCTTGCATCTCTGATCGAGCTCTGAAATATTAGTTTGCAACCTTTCAATCGAATCGGCCATTACAGCTATGTCATCCACATATGCGAGACTGCTTATTTTGTTTTCACCTACTTTAATTGCGCCCTACCAGTCTACTGTTTTCAACATATGATCCATGAATAGCATGAACAACAGTGGTGACAGGTTACAGCATTGTCTTACCCCTGAAACTACTCTGAACCATGAGCTTAATTTGCCATATACTCTAACTGCTACCTGACAGTCTACGTAAAGCCCTTTAATTGCCTGCAGAAGTTTGCCTCCTATACCATACTCTTGAAGAACTGACAGTAGCTTCCTCCTAGGAACACAGTCATAAGCCTTTTCCAGATCTATGAAACATAGATACAATTCCCTGTTCCACTCATATCACTTCTCCATTACCTGCCGTAGGCTAAAGATCTGGTCCTGACAGCCTCTAAGAGGCCTAAACCCACACTGATTTTCATCTAACTTGTCCTCAATTAATACTCGCACTCTCCTTTCAACAATACCTGAGAATATTTTGCCTACAACGCTAATTAAAGAGATAACTCGATAGTCGTTGCAATCTTTTCTGTTTCCATGTTTGAAAATTGGCGTGATTACCTCTTTCGTCCAGTCAGACAGAACCTGTGCCGATTCCCACACCTTTTCAATTATCCTGTGTAACCATTTGAGACCTGATATTCCACTGTATTTGACGAGTTCCGGCTTAATTTCATCCACCCCAGCCGCTTTATTGCACTGTAATCTACTGACCATTTTCTCCACTTCCTCAAATGAGATCCTGTCTCCATCGTCTTACCTATCCCTTTCTACCTGAAAATATGACACATCATTGAACGTTTCACCTACATTGGGCAATTCTTCAAAATATTCCCTCCATCTGCCCAAGGCATCTACAGGATTGACTAGCAGCTTTCCTGACCAGTACAAAACACTTGTTAATTCCTTCTTCTCTCCCTTTTGAAGATTGCTAATTACGCTCCAAAATAGTTTTCCCCAGGGCTTGGCCCAGAGATTCTAGCTTGTTCCCAAAGTCGTCCCCTGATTTCTGCTTGGATTCTGCAATTATCCGTTTGGCTTTGTTTCTTTCTTCAACATAACTTTCTCTGTCTGCCTGATTTCTAGTTTGGAGCCATTTTTGAAATGCCTACTGTTCAAAGTCATTTTCTAGCTGTTTCCAGTAGTGTGTCCCTGTACCTTGACCATTCCTCTTCCAGTGACTGTAAATCATTACATTCAACTAACTGGTACCTTTCTGAGATCATTGTTATGTATTTGTGCCTAATTTCCTTGTCTTGAAGCTTCTCCACTCTTATCCTTCTACACATGGACCTGACTTTCTGCTCTTTTGGTCTCACAAAACCAATTTCACTGCAGATTAAATAATGATCAGTATCATCAAAGAACCCCCTGAAAACAAGTGTGTCCTTGACTGTCTTCCTGAATTCCTGGTCAGTTATTATATAGTCAATGACAGATCTGGTTCCCCTTCCTTCCCAAGTATAGCGGTGAATGTCCTTATGTTTAAAGAAGGAGTTTGTGATAACTAAGCCCATACTGGAACAGAAATCCAAGATCTGTTATCCGTTCCTGTTGGCCTCTATATCCTCTCCAAACTTACCCATAACCTTTTCATAACCTTCTGTTCGATTTCCTATCCTGGCATTGAAATCACCCATGAGTAAAACACTATCCTTATCCTTCACTCTAACCACTACATCACTAAGTGTGTTGTAACATCTGTCCATCTCATCTTGATCTGTCCCTTCACAGGGCGAATACACTGCCACAATCCTAATTTTCTTACTGGAGATGGCCAAATCTATCCACATCAGCCGTTCATTTACATACCTTATAGCAATTATGCTGGATTAGATTGCTTTCCTGATGTAAAATCCTACAGCCCACTGTGCTCTTCCTACTTTAACTCCTGACAGGTAGGCCTTGTATTCTCCGACTTCATCCTCTTTCTCTCCCCTTACTCTAACATCACTAACACCTAAAACATCTAACCCCATCTTACTTGAAGCATCCGCCAGCTCTACCTTCTTCCCATTGTAATCCCCATTGATATTAATAGCTCCCCACCTCATTCCAGATCGTTTGCCAAGTCGTATCTGAGGAGTCCCTGGTCTGTCAATTAGAGGTGAGACTCCATTACCTCCAAAGGTCCGAGGCATTTTGCTCTGATTGTTGCCAGCATGATATTGAAGTACCTGGGAAGCAGGTTGCTAGCCTTACTTGCCCAGGGTCCCACTGGGTTTTACCCCTAACAGTTGAGGGACAAACCGGTGGATTTGGTAGTCTGCTGCCTAAGCACAAAGGTGGCCACGACTCAGAATATGTCCGAGATGCCCAGCCTCTTTCCAAAGTAGCTGGTATCCCAACTGTCAGGACCACTTACTTGGCCACTCATACGTTGCCCATGGTTCATGAACTAAGACATGACTACAGGAACCCACACCATGAACCACAAAAAAAAAAAAAAAAAAATGGCAACTTCGATATTAATAATGACAGTGGATTTTCCGGATTTTCCATAGTTTGATCATTTACAAAACATTCTCAGTTTGTCTTCATCAGGAATATGAAGAATACAGGAATGGATAATACTAAGCAGACTTCCGACCAGGGTGATCCCGCACAGAGCACATTTTCAATTTCAAAACGAATATGCAGGGAAACTCTAAGCTGTCCTCTCATTTGCATATTTCTTGACTTCAAAAGACATATGATTCTATCAATTGACAATCTGTCTTCAATGACCTACAACACAATAGACTAGGACACATAACACTATTCCTCATCAAATTCTTACTGTTGAAATTTATTTTGTTATATCAAAGCCTTTAGAGTTAAAGACTGGCATGTGACAAGGAGATGGATTGTCACCACTGCTCTTCAACCTTGATAAAGTCATTACAGAATGGGAGAAAGAACTTAAAAATCTCAACTGCTCATACCTACTCCAAATGGACAAGTGAAAGATGAATTTAAGATCAGTTTCCTCGCCTTCATAGGAAATCGAGCAATATTAGTGGACAGCAGAGTCACGGTTATCAAACAGGGACATTGTCAAGGAATTTTCTGAACCCACTAGGAAACATACTGTAATGGGCTCAGGGAATCAATATTGGTATTTATATTACGTTAGTTATGAAATGTTGCTTTGATCATGATCATTAGATGATTGTAGGTGGATTTTTAGTTGGAACTGACTGTGTGCCTGCCCACATTATTCCCCTGAGCCATTAATTAATACACCCTACTTCTAAACTACACACTTCACTCTGATGCAATATCGTCAATAAAGGATTATCATTCATTAACACACGCTAATTCAGCTTTGAATCAGTCTATTGAAACTCGTGCAATAATATTTGGTTGCGCTGTAGTAAAACAAAGAGAATAATGGACATGTTGAAGGTTCACACATTTTCCCAAATCAATAGTACACAAGCGAGTAATTGACTGTCCTGTTCCAGAATAAAGAATAGCTTGAGGTATTAGCACAATATGGTATCCCAATATGTTATTCATGTGCAATGGCAGACCAACTTCAGTTACAACAATTGTTGCCAGTTCGACACGTCTGATCATGACGCGATTGCCCGATAATCTTGATGTCACGATTGCGACGAAAGTTTGTATTTTACGAGATCAAAGTTCCATGTTAGATCTTCTTCATTTAGATCCAATCCATATATAAAACCGTTACTGTCGCGACACGGTTGATTGTTTCTCTCGATGATACAACACACGTTAGCGCACCCATTGACAGAAATACACATTCCACTGACTGTAAAGGTACACGATAGCTTAGCGTGGCCCATCTGTAAGAGTCGCTGTTAAATTAGTTGCACCAGCTTCAATAATAATCATTTCGTTCATGCCACTGCCATAGTTAGCTAGATCTGCCCGTTCTCAGCCACTCCCAACAACTGCAACTCTTTTTAAATTCGACTCATTGGACGTGATCGACAATCGATATCACTCGGACAGTCAAAGATGTAGCCTACAGTACGCTTACATTCCAGCGCAAAATTTTTTTTGAATTCTGGAACAGAATTCCGAAAACAGATAATTTTGAGTCCCTCGGTGGTAACTGCGGAGGGCGGGTACACACCGACCACAATTACTCAACGAATCACAACTAATAAGACCACCTGACAAGTCCTAAACTACATGGAGCAAATATCAAAAGAATATATACAATAAGAAAATCCTCCCTACAGTGCAACCACTACAGAGGTAAGTAAATACAGTAAAACCATAGAAAAAATGTAATTAACAATATCAAAACAGCTACATAGCCATGAGGTTACTGAAATGAACAAATTGTTTATATAAGCATGTACATGTCAAGTATAAACATAAACAATATCCTGAGTTAGTCCCTAAAAGAAAAACGTAAAAAGGTACAAAATGTTCAATATACACAGAAAAATTACAGATGCACGGCAAGCACGTCATCCAAACTAGTGCGTAGACCTAACTACACGAAAAGAAATTGCACTGCACACCAACTTCATTTAATCAGCACAAGGCCGTCAGCACACTCCAACACCCTATCACAGACTCATACACCACCGCTATGACGAGGTGAGGTGCAATGGTGTGGTGGCGCCTATTGGTAGCTTAAAAGTGGCTTGTTATTTTCAAATAACTGATCCTGGTAGGGAACTGCCAGATAGAAGACGCTTGTTAAATTTCAAATGACGAACCCTGGTTGGAAACCGCCAGATAAAAGAGCTGCAGTTATTTGAAACTAACAAGTCCTAGCAAAATGGATCCAAGATAAGAGATTTGCCAACGGAATACATGAGGTTTCCTCCGGAAACAGAGGGAAACCAAAATAATAAAACGGATCTGAGGTTAAATTACAAACAAGGGAAAATTTAATTAAGCTGGTTTATTGTCAGTTCACATGGAAATTGGGGCAACACCGATTTTAAACACAATAAAAGTGCATCCCACTAATTTACTAGGTACTAATTTTGTTCACACACCAAGAGGTGTCAGATAAGCAAAACGGGGATGTAAAGCATATAAGAAACAGGAGGATTGGTAGGACATGGGTCACAATCATTCACAAGTGCGTAGCTGCGGCACTTACTCTCACAGAAGACTGCGACATGAAATACAGCGCAATGCACAACCAGGCAGATAAGCCGAATCGACAGTTAAACACCACATGGGCACAAGATGTAGAAAATCTGGTAAATTCAATAACAGAAGGACGCGGAAAGATATTACGGAAATAGTAAGAGGTAGCATACACGATAGGCATTAGCCACATTCTCGAGAATAACATAATTCACACACGCCTAAAGCACACATAACTTATTACTGCTACAAAGCGTAGCATGGACCTAGTTGTGGCTCACCATTTAGACCATACGAACATCTTACCTAAGCCAAAACCAGAGGGAGAGTGACGGCGCCACTCCGATACATACGAATCCCCACGCCAAAGCTACCAAAGAGCATGGCGGAGACATACCGTACTCTGCTCGAGGTCGATCGGTGCCCCTAGTGGGAGGTGGCTGAACGAGGCAGGCGTGGAGCGCACACTAATGCTCCCAGCGTTAGCTAGTCGAAGCAAGGCATAATCGAATGACGCACAGCAGAGCTTCCTGCGGCGAAACGCAGTAGAAGCATATCACTCACACACAGGGTAAATACAGAGAGAGGAGCACAACTACATGTCAATTCAAGTTAATACTTTAACTTATAGTCAATAAATCAATATGTTTTTTAATTGAAAATAGAATCTAACAAGTGCAAAGCCTCAATAACTTCAAAGGAAGGTGAGCAAACATTGAAATAAGTGAAAAGAGGCAGAGAGCCGTCTTTCAAGCTGCAGGCATCGTTGTCGGAGATGCGACTACCAAGGCGAATGAGTCAGTCAGGAGGGTTGCATCGCATCACACCACACATGAAACTACAAGTAAGACAGCAATGTGTCAGCGGTGTCCCACTCCGAAACACTCACACACAACTCAGCATTCTAGCACCATACCAAATAAAATTCTACACAACTCTGAACCTAAATACAAAACTGTACATGTTTATAAATCATAGTACGTTGACTACAAGCACAGAGATAATGTGATATATATATATATATATATATATATATATATATATATATATATATATATGTGTGTGTGTGTGTGTGTGTGTGTGTGTGTGTGTGTGTGTGTGTGTGTGTGTGTGTGTGTGTGTGTGTCTAAGATAACACGTAATGTAGTCCAAAATGTGACTCCACGTGCTACCAGACCACACTACATCTTCCAGCTCCTATGACCTTTTACAGTGATATGGCTTAATGTTTTCCACTTGGTGCTTGCCTTCATATATTCCTGAACTCGCAACCTGAAGTTCCAAAGTATTAGGATGTTCAATGCCTATAATGCGATACGGTCCTTTGTATTCATGGTTGAATTTCTTAATTTCTCCACTCACTCTGCTCGACTGTGTATGGTTCCTGACTAGCACAAGGTCACCCAGCTCATACTTAATAGCTCTGATGATCTTATCATGTAGTTCCTTTCTCTGTTGTGCCTCTTCACTTAATCGTTCTATAGCTAATTCAAATTTTCTTTCCCACATCAGTTCCGTTGCAGGTGCGTCATTAAGAATATGCTCTCTAGATGTTGCTTGAGTAAAATTTCGCACGGAGCAAACCCGGTCGATGAGTGTGGCATACTATTGATCACACCCTCGAAATCTTCCAAAAGGTCCTTCCACTTGTTGTGCTTATTGTCGCAGTATGTCCTATACATGCGATTTATCTCTTTCATAAGTTTCTCTGATGGGTTTGAAGCAGGACGGTACTTAGCAATTAGAATTTGCTCCACATCGTTGCAGTACATCTCCTTCCAAATTTGCTTTGGTTTACAGACGTGAACGAAATAATGACGTTCCAGTTTGTCAGCCATAACCTTGCTGTTCGCTCTCTTCAGGGCATAACATTTCACATACTTTACATAATTCCAACACCACCATAAGTTGCGTGACATTTTCACTAGATTTCGGCAAAGGACCAAGCAGATCGATAGCCATGATATCTCTGAATCCTTGCGGTATTATGGGGTGTATGCTTTGATCTCTATACTTGTATAGAGATCACTGGGCGTATGATTAACAGTAGTGGTCTTCGCTTTCTGAAAGACGTCACGGGCACGTAAGATCTTACGAATTTTCCTACTCATGCCAAAGAATATACAGTCCCTCCTTATCTTCTCCAAACACTTGTCAGCACCAAAGTGTGCATTGCTATAATGGCTGTACCTTACTAACTTCTCAATAGCATGTTCCGGTATATACAATCTCCATTCTAGTGACGTTTCGTCTACACGCCTGTAAAGTATATTTTCATGGATCAAGTAGGACTTCCTTATCTTATCTTTCCCTGCACAACCATATTTAACCTTGACGCTCTTCAATGCTGGATCCTCATTTTGTTCCCTACGAATATTCTTCAGCAGCTTTGTCACATACTTTTCATACTGTACACCTCTGATTAGATTGATAGACAATTATTTTCCCTGCAGGCTACTCACGTTGACATCTACACCCAGAGGCATCCTGGAAAGTGCGTCTGGAATGATATTTTGGTCACCAGGTCTGTATATAACGGTGCATTGGTACTCTGGCAGGGTGAGAGCCCACCTAGTATGACGTCTGTGATAGAGCTTACTGTCAAGCAGGAATGATGACGCTTTGTGATCAGTTACAACATTAGTCATTCGGCCTGTCAAATAGTATCTAAATTTTTCAAAGCCCCACAGGCTGCCAGAGCCTCACGTTCTGTGATGGTATACTGTCTTTCCCATTTAGTAAGTGCCCTGCTGGCAAATGCAATAGTTTTCACCTCATCAAGATCCTCTTCATACAATTGATACACGTGCACATCTATTCCAGTGCAGTGTGTTTTGTAAGCTGCCATGTTTTTAACTTGTGTATTTTTTATTTAGTGACTAAGTGAGTTGTTGCACTTGTTATTTTATACACCATTTTTTTAACAAGATGACTAGCTTGTAACTTACATGTGACCAGATGATGGTGACACAGTGCACCGGAAACGGTCGTCATTTAATAAATTATTAATGTGCGATCTTGGATTTTCATTAAGAAAACTATAAAACGATCAGATCGCCTCCAAACGCAACTATGTCCAGTAATCTTAAATCAGGGATCTTGTGTAATTTGTAACTGTCTTGATACAATGTGTTATTCATCTCTCAATAGCTCAAACAGGTCAGCTCTGACACAATATAGTACAACTGTACTTGGCATATGTCTTTCTCAATTGATGCACTCATCGCGATTTTCATACAAACACTCACATTCCTTCATAAACACATACTAAAATTATAGAAAAGAAAGGTCAGAGTTGCAGAGGCCATAATAATTTTCCTATACCATACCCCTTCCTCCTGAGAACGACTTATTTAGGCACCACTTGCCATAGCACAATTAAATCTAATGATTCTAATCTCTTTAACATCTTGCGACCCTCCTTACTGTCAAGTGGCACATCACATATGTCACCATTATGTTTCAAAACTCAAATTTTAAAATCGCCAGTATGACAATATCTGTAGTACTAGTTTATTTCTTATAACCTTATGTTTCCTATTAGTCCATATATTAATAGTTCCTCATATTCTCTTTTTCCTTATAATTGTGTACATAATTTCAGTCATTGTACATATATTTTTAATGTTTATACACTAACATCATATAATAGTCTTTAGGTTAGGTTAACCAGAATTCCTTAATCAAAATATGGGACATATTTAAGAAGCCATATTTTGTGAAATGGTTATTAAAAACTGTGCCAGCAAAATAGATTTGAGTTGAAATGTTTGGTCCATATTACAGCTTCGTAAAAACCATACGGTTTTATAAAACCTGAACTTACAAAACCGTAAAAATACAGTGTTCCTAATAGTGTAAATATTTTTTGATACATGCTCACACAATTTGTCACTTTCATATACAACATCTTCCATCAGAAGTGATGGTTATTATTATGTATATAGGTTATTTATTTCTCACTCTCTCAAATGTACTTTTCAGAAGAATGCATGTCATACAGGAGTACAATAAATTGAAATACAATTTTCTGATAATTGGGAGGTTAAGTATTGAAATTGTTAAGCATGTAATTACAACTAACTAATATTTGTGATACTTTATATGTTGTTTTCATCAGTCGATAAAGCAATGAAGTCAGATAGCCGATATGCAAAGGCAATGACGAGCTGCAAATTTTTGCAGCAGATATGACGGTAGGAAATTGAGATATATTTCACCAAAACAGTATTTCTAAATTCATGTTTTACAGCTTCATATACTTTTTCAACATTGTTCACTTAGTACAGCCTATTGAGTTGAGGGATGTTTCGTTGCATGGATAGCAAGGAAGCGTTCCCCAGCTGAAAGACTTTTACTTCATCATTTATGATAATACTGCTCGCACATTTTGCAACAAAAGACATCACAGTTTATGACGAAGTTTTGCTCTAAAGAGCTAGTCCTTGTGTGGTGCACAATGTCAAACCGACCTCCACTGTCAACCGAAAAAGTGCTTATATTCAGCATGAAACTAATTTTGGGAATGAAAACTAGCTTTAATTCCCCTTGTTATTTATACGAAAAACTAATTCAGCTGCTGACTCATAATAGTTTAGAACAAAAGATCCAAATGATATGCCCTAAAGCAATACTTAATACACACCTGCTCGCCATATGAACACATTACATAGTACCAAACACAGAACTTCATAAATCGTTCCTCATAAACATTGCTTTAATCAAAGTTGCACTTTTCTTTATCATTTAGCTAAGATTACAGAACGAGTGCTCTGTTTTATTATGGTACATCTTACTTAAAAACGCAATGTTTCAAAAATATGGGACAGTTAATGAAAAACAGGACAAAGTACGTCCTGTATGTGTTTTGTTGGGACAATGGGACACTTAAGCTAAATAAGGGATGATCCTGTAAAATACGGGATGTGTGGTCACCCTAGGTTAATACTCTATTACTCTTTTATGTATTTAGGTTTTATCCATTTAACTGTAAGTCGTTTTAGGTTAATTTATGTATAAATAGTCATTAGCTTGAGTAGGAAATCATTACTTTCTAAGTCATAGGTGTATGTGTCAGTAGAATTTAGTTATAATTTCATTGTAGTTAGGCTGGCTAATTCAGTTGGTAGAAAATGAGACTCTTAATATCAGGGTCGTAGGTTAGAGCCCCACACTGAGTGCCATTTATAACAATAACTTCAATAAATGAAATAAATTTTTAATTGCAAAAATTTTTCAAAATATGTGTATTTGTTGAGAAATGAAAAACATTATGAATGGAAAATTGAAGTGATAAGCCAGTTTGTTGTAATTTTGTTCATTAATGTTTAATGTCTCTGGCTAGCAAAAATTAATAACAATATGACACATATCTGTAGTAATTCGACATCCCTAGAATCTTGCCATTTTACAGCCACTTTTGGTACACTATTTGTAAATAATCTTCAGACACTATTTAAAATTTTATAACTGTAGTTCACAAAATAAATATCTTTTAAATTCTACATATTGTGATTGACTGATTTCACAGATTTTGGAAAACTGACTATGATCATTTATTACAAAACATACGAAAGTATTACTATCTTCATTTATCATACCAAAGTTATTTAATACTAGCAGTGTAACTGATTTACTGTCGGTATTCTTTCTTCTCATGTGCCGGACAAAAAATGAAATGTATCACATTTTTCTAGAGAAAAATAAAGAAAAATTCCGTCTAAAAATTAACGAAAAATTAATCTCCCTACTCCCATTTATATTTTTCGCCTCCTACTAATGTATCGTCACAATATGCTGGAAACAAAACGCAAGTGAAAGAAGATACTAAGGTCACAAAGAAGAACATGGAGATACATGACCATGACACAACCCACAAATGAGATTTTCACACGGTCAGCTGAAGATCAACTTTAACAGCATAAAGCCCATATGTAAAAGGAGCTACTTTCCACAATTAATGACAGATACTACTTTTAAAAACTGACTCAAGCTGTGGCTTATTAAAATGCCCGTATAACTTAGATCTAATGTAAATAATAAGAATCAATCCTGCATTAGTAAAAGAACAGTAATTGCAGTACGCTGTAAAATGTTTGTAATTGTAAAATACAGTAAAATAATTGTAGTTGCAGCATACAGTACAATATCTGTAAATATAACATGATGGGAAATATTTGTAATAATTTTAAAATTATACATTGAAAAAGAAAAATTGTAGCATGCAGTAAAATATTGCTAAATGTAGTATTCTGGAAACTATTTGCAAAAATTGTAAAATTATACATTAAAAACGCCATGCAAGTGGAATTACTTGTTATGAGCGAATAAATAAAAGTAACTATCCTCAGGGCTCAGTTCTAGGCCCCATACTCTTCATTATCTTTGTAAATGATCTTCCAGTGTGTACGGAATATTGCAGATTCGCCATTTACTTTGATGATACTAATTTCCTTATTTACAATTCAATAGATAAACTTGAAATAACTTAAATACAGTTTTAAGTGAACTGGTTTAACATTAATGGTCTTTCTTTAAATTACTCTAAAGCAAAATACATTCAGTTCCCCAGAACATCTACAGATGAAGAAAGAGTAGTAGAAATAGGTGACCAATTGTTAAACAGAGTGGATACCTCAAAATACTTTGACTTGCTTGTTTATAGCAGACTAAACTGGTCAAATCACATCCTGGATCTGTGCCAAACATCGAGTTCAACAATCTATGCATTATTTTTTTTTCTTATAGAAATATGGTAACAATGAAATCAGCCTATTATACGTATTTTCACGCCATTATTGGAGATGTAATTATATTTTGGGTAAACCAGTCCCTTGGTAAAATGAAGTACTGTGCATGCAAAATCAGCCATAAGGATCATATTTACAATCCATTGCAAAGCCACGTTCAGGGATATTTTTAAGAAACCTGAAATCCTTGCAACTACCTTACAATATATTTGTAATCTCGACTTTATTTGTAATCTCAACTATCTTTTATTCTAAATACTTTCTTTACCAGTCAGTTTTTTTGTAATGTTGATTTTTGTTGTCGTAGAGCCTAAACGATTGTTAACTCTCATAGGAAATCATTTTGTTTTCTTTTATGTACTCCCATAGTTTCTATGCAAAAAAACATGTGAAATTGTCACATTCCATATCCTGTGAAACAGACACAACATGGATCAACAGAACAAGAAGGAAATAAATGAAAATATAAAGAAAAGTTTCATAAATCCCACAATTCAAAATAAGATATCATTTTCATTAGATTCACATTTGTTTATTATAGCTTTGCGATGACAGAAAACATAGCAGTAAAATGAAAGTAAGTAAAATAACTTGCCAGTAGGGAGACATGAACATAAGACACTTTATATAGTAATCTTTTGGTCTATTTATAACACTAGCCGGACAAACTGAGTAGGAGTTTTACGGAACGTTTATAACTACATGTTATGCCATAATCGTTTATGTTTGCGTTTATTAACGTAAAATTCATGTTATGTAGGATTCGAATGTTATGACTCAGATGTCTAGTTGGTTGGCTCTAAGACGAACATTTGTGATGCAGTTGCACATTCATGTTGAAGCCAGGAGATCTGTGACAAATAGGTCTGGCTGCTGGCTTTGATACTCGTTTAGCACCACCCAGGGTATACGTGCAGCTTAAGGTGTGCTGCAGACACGAGTATCTTCATTCCCCAATAAAAGAAATGATAAAAGGCAAATCTCCAGGATTTGATGGGATACATCCAGAGTTCCGCATCAATTGTGGAAATAGGACTTTCAAATGGCTTGCAAGTTTCTTCACCAATATTTTATCAGGCAACATTCCAAAAGCCTTCAAAAGAACAAAAGTCATAGCCATACTGAAGCCAGGTAAACAAGTAAATGAACCTGCTAGCTATTGACCAGTTGCTGTCCTGAGCTGCTCCTACAAGCCTTTAGAAAGAGTCATCCTCAACAGAATTGGTCCAAAGATCCATGCAGTCATTCCCATGAAATAAGCAGGTTTCAGACCTAACAGAAGCTGCACAGGCCAAGTACTCAGCTTAACCACACACATAGAAGCTGGATTCCAACAACGCCTTAAAACATCAGTGGCTTTTTTGATCACACAGCTGCCTACGATACAGTATGGAAAGAAGGACTCCTGTACAAAACGCACGTGTTATACAATGCCAAACCATAATTAAGCTCATAAATAACATGTTATATGAGAGATACTTCAAAGTGGTCCTCGGTAATCAACTAAGAAGACGGAAGTAACTTAATAATGATCTCCCTCAAAGTTCAGTTTTGGCACCAATGCTGTTCAACTTGTACATGTCTGACCTCCATGAAACAGAGTCAAGGAAATTCATTTATCTGGCCACCCAACAGAGAACTCTTGAAGCTGGTGAGGAGATACTTCCTGCAGCCCTGAGCATAATGGACAAATACTTCAAAAAGTGGAGACTAACACCAAACCCAACGATGACCGAAGTCTGCTGCTTTTACCTTAACAATTGAATGGCTAATGCGAAGTTAAATATAATCTTTAATGGTCAGGTCCTTCATCATCAAGACTATCCTAAATATTTAGGAGTAACTCTAGACAGAACGCTCTCCTACAACAAACACATAGAAAACACCTTAGCAAAACGAAGATCATGTAATAAAATCATACAGATGCAGAGTGGTACTTCATGGGGTGCAAGAGCTACAACTCTGCGATGCTCGTCCTTACGTCTTGTCTATTCTGCTGACGAGTACTGTTCGCCAGTGTGGTTTAATAGCTCACTTGTGAGAAAAATTGACGTAGAGCTAAATGCAACAATGAGGACAATAACAGGCTGTATCAAATCAATTCCTGTTGACTGGTTACCAAGTCTAAGTCACATTGAGCCTCCAGACCTTTGAAGACAGAACGCTCTTCTCTAGGAATACGAAAAATTAATGAAAATCCCCGAAGTTCCAATCCACTATGATGTGCCTGCTCTCTGAATGAGCTGTCTAAAATCTAGGCTTATTGGCAGAATCACTGCAGGCAGCTAGATTCAACATTAAAAGAAACTGGACAAAAATGTAGAACAATGTTGCCTGTGAGAAATATCAGACCCTCCAAAGACCTGACACATGACTAGCTGGAATGGAATTACCACATTGTGCCTGGATAACAATAGGATCCACACAGGTCATGGCGTCTGTGCTGAAAACATCCACCGCTGGGAAAAGGCTTCATCCTCCCAGTGTGACTGTGGAAACGGTCACCAGACAATGACCCGCATTGTTACTAGAGCTCTGCATTTCGACGAAAACAACCACTCGCGCATTTGCCGTTTCAGGCCGCTGCTCGACGGCTGGGGTAGGCCCACGCTGCGGCACGGCTGCGGCCGTCTAATGCCCCATGTGGCCGGTCGCCCTCCACCTCTCGCTTACTGGCGAAACAGTCGAGAGCTGCCGGGCGCTCGAGCGCACTTACAGTCTCGGCCGGTGACAGTGCGACCGCCGCGCTCTCAACAGTGCGGGATCGCTGTGTGTTAACTCAGTTGACCATCTGGATTTGAGCAGTGAAGACAGCGTTATGGATCAACGAACTATAAGTTGTGAAAGCTCCATTTATGAAACGAAGAGGTGTATTATGGAGAGAATTAGGATCGGCTTGTTAGTCCTGAAAAAGAAATACATGTCGGAAGAAGAGTCGAAAATTGAAGCTTGGAAATCTTTTGTACTTGTAGTGGATCCTGTCTCGCAGGCTTCTGCTGGTTTCGTGCAATGTACCACATGCGATACTATACATTTTCCAGTCAAGTACAACAGGTATGATTTGGCACTGCAAAAATAAATGCGGAGCAAAATTACACCGACCACTTGCGGAGCCAAGTAGCATAAAGAAAGTTGTTGTTGATAGGTTGGTTGATATGAGCGGAATAGATTTGCTACCGTTAAATATTTGTAGTAAGATTGGCTTCAAGAATTATTCGCAGGAGCTCATCAATATTGGCGCCACGTATGGCAAAGTCAATATAGATGTCCTTCCGCACCCTACCACTGTATTGCGGCATATTAAAGAAAAGGCCGACGAAATACGGGTGACATTGGTGCCCAAGCTAATATGTGCCTTAAAGAACAAAATGCGCTCTTTAGACGCTGATCTGTGGTCTGATAACTACAAGAAGAGAAAGTTTTTGACTGTGACGTCGCACTATGTAAATGATGAGTGGCAGCTAGAAACGCTTGTTATGATAAAAACCGAGTATCCGGACGTACCTAAGACAGGAGAGAACATACGGCACGAAATCTAAGAGCGGATACTTGAATTAGAAATTACCAAGAATGATCTTTCGAAATATTACTTTGTCACCGACCAAGGAGTTAATATGAAGAAGGCACTTGAATCTTACGACCGTTTGCCTCGCTTTGATCACTGCCTGATGACTGCACTTCGTCATACATTTCAAGAGACGTTTTTAGAAGATGAAGCCCCTGAAATCCTGTCGTTTCTATCAGCAAGAGGTATAGTAGGCTATTTGAAGAGATCGAGCCACTCGGGGCGTCTGCGGCACTCTGTGAAGCAAGAAGCTGTAACTCGGTGGAATCGTATACTGTTAATGCTCAATTCCGTCATAAGTCAAATCGACGATATTCGATATGACGAAAAACGAATTGTATAGTCATGATTCACTTGTGAATTTATTGACAGATTATAATTTTTCCGGAGGTTAACGTTTGTAGAATGAAATTTCGTACTACTTTGAACTCAGTCATTTCTTCTCTATCCTGCATTCAATATTAGTACAATGTATACTGGTCGAGTTTGGGGATACACTGCACATAACGCACGATTATACTACTGTATTAGCGTTTGTCTACCGAACGGAACAAAATACTATATACATAAATTACAGTTTTTATGTTACAATTACTGGAAGACATGATCACCTCAATGGTCGAAACTCCAGTAGTTTCCAAAATATTTAAAAATGTTTAAATGTTTGTAAGGCTCATGGGACTTAACTACGGGGTCATCATTTCCTAAACTTACAACCTCAAGCATGAATTGAAACATATACAGTTGTACTATTTGGGTTATAGAACTGATAGTAAGCAACAAAAGACATTTGTAAAACAAATAAGTAAGTGGTTAATATGAAGCGGTTGCCTCTCATCTCTGATGTACATTAATGACTTGCCATTCTACATTGATGAAGTTTAGTTCTTTTTGCTGATGGTACAAGTATAGTGATCACATCCAAAAAACAAGAACTGATGTAATCGTAAACAACATTTTTTACAAAATTATTAACTGGTTCTAAGCAAACGGACTCTCATCAATTTTTGATAAAACACAGCACATACAGTTCCGTACAGTAAATGCACAACCCCAGTAATAAATATAGACTTTGAACAGAAGTCTGTAGCTAAGGTAGAATTTTCAACATTATTCGTTCGTTTTGAAGGGAAACCACAGTTTTTCAAAATTTTTAGATGTGTGAATTGATGAGACATTAAACTTTAAGCACCATGTTGTTTGTCTGCTAAAACGTTTGAGTTCAGATACGTATGCTATTAGGATTTTTGCAAATTTTGGCAATAATAATCTCAGTAAATTAGTTTACTACACCTATTTTTATTTACTGCTTTCGTATCGCATATTCTGAGGTAGTTCATCATTGAGTAAAAAAGTATTAATTGCACAAAAGCGTGTAATCAGAATAATTGCTGGGGTGCACCCAAGATCGTCCTGGAGACTTCTATTTAAAATTTAGATATCTTCACAGTTACTTCATAGTATATATATATATATATATATATATATATATATATATATATATATATATATATATATTGTTAATAATTCAACCAAGTTCACATGCCTGTAAATCTATCGGACACAACTGCTTGGTTATTAGTCTGTAGCTTGGAAACAACTTAAACTAAGGTAAACTAACCTAAGGACAAGACAAACACCCATGCCTGAGAGGGAACCCAAACCCCAGATGGCGAACGGCCGTGCGCACTGCAGCACGGCGCCCCAGTGCGCAAGGCTAATCTGTTGCAGTAACCCAGTTCAAAAGTAATAGCAGTGTGCATAGGTCTAACACCAGGAGAAAGGATGATATTTACTATGCAGGGTTAAACTTCACTTTTGCACAGAAAGGGGTGAACTATGCTGCCACAAAAGTCTTGGGTCATCTACCAATAGAATCAAAACGTGACAGATAGCTAACTAGCATTTAAAAATATATTGAAAGAATGTCTGAATGACAACTCCTTCTACTCAATGAATGAATTTTTAGATATTAATTAGTGAAACTAAAAACAATAAATAATAAATAATAATAAAAAGAAAAAATAATACAAAATATATTAGTGTAATATAACATTTTGTGTAATGTAATATCTTGCACAGACACCTTTCATTAACCTGAAACGTTACACATCATTACGAAGGGTCGTATTCATGGTCTATGGAAGAAGTATTAATCTAAGCAATGTGACGTGGTGCAGCTCGCTGGCACTGAGTGCTCTGATTACTGGCGACCAGCCGAGCGTTCGGCGCGCTCGGCCAAGCGCTGGCGACCGGTTGCCCGCAACTGGCGGCAGAGGACGCTCGGCCGCATACTCCCGAGAGTGAGAGGGGCGAGCGGGACTCACTGGTAAAAATCGGACGTAATGCAGACCTCTAATTGTTACAAGCTGTTGCAGAAGAGCATATGAAAGAAATCTAGAAGATATCTTTGAAGTGGTAGAGGCAGCCCTTGAGTGGATAGAAAGCCTAGATATTAATTTGTAGATTTAGTTGTTTGCCTCTTCTATAGTTTATAAATTATGCAGTTAATGTTCTTTTTGTTGTAAATTTTGTAAAATCAAACAAACTCATGATTGTTAGTTGCAGTTCATCTTTATAGCCATATAATAAATAAATAATAAATCCTATTATGTACTGTCTTATCAAACAGCAAACAGATACAGAGTATGCAACAGCTTTGACAACTGTTAACAGACGCTGCAGTTTCCCTTCATGAACTTGTTGTGTGACATCTAGTGGCAGCACTACATAGTTGTTACTATACCGTCAGTGACTGCGATCGAAGGAAGCTCAGGATGTAACGTCCAGTCAAATGTGATGCATAAAGTCTAATTCAGACTGTCTGCCACATCACATGACCGTTCGTCAGAACAGTCCGCATTGTATTTCTAATGGCGGCATTCACACTGTCTGTGACCTGACCATCACATCATGTCAACGTCACATCAAGCGTTCTCGAGAAGAATGTTTTGATGGAATGGTCATTAGCTAACATTGGAAGTTACCCTATTTTCGTCATGCGACTTTCATGTTGTGGTCGACGATTACAGGGTTACATAAATGTCCTTATTTTATTATCACACTTTGTTTGCTGGCCGCAGAGGCTGAGGGGACTGAGGCGTGCCAGTCACAGTTTGCATGGCGACTACAGTCGGGTGTTTGAATCCCCCCTCGGGCATGGATATTTGTGCCATCCTTAGTGTTAGCTACTTAATAAGTAGTTTGTAAGTTTAGGGACTAATGACCCCGTAGTTAAGTCCCATAAGCTATACAAATATTTGAACACTCTGTTTTATCGGTAAATTGCAAATGTTTCAATGCGACTTAAATTTTTGTTTTTCTTTGAGTGTTCTTCCAAAATCGAGGTCGGATGAAACCGAAAACTGGTTTAGGTTTTCCACTAGAGTAACAGAAAAATCTGATGCAAACAGTGTTTATGAGTAAGATTGCAAATTGTTGAAGCAATGTAATTAATAAACATTTTAAGTGAAAAAGACAGCACTAACGAATAAGAAAAATGCAGTTGTTTATGACGTTAACCATGTAAGAGGGGAAAACTGTACTGAATAAAGAAAACAGGCTCTATCTATTGTCTTACACATATCGTTTGATGTGTTCGTGTTTATATATATATATTAGGTTGCAGATGGATGTCGATTTTTTGAAATGTTTTTTATTTCCCAGCACTTTACCACACTAAGGGCCGGTTTGTCAATGTCTCATTAAGATCTGGTTAAGATTTTAACTTGTCATTAGCAGAGAACTGCGTTTGTCAATGTTTCGTTATGAGTAACCAGACATTAGGGCCGGTTCGTCCATCTCTCGTTAATCTTCTCGTTAGTAAACTAGTAAACTAGAAGATGCCTTTAACGTCCAGTTAAATGTGCTCGTTAAGTGCATTGCGTTTGTCATTACCAAATACACCTCTTGTTTGCTAACCTGGAGAAAACGAGAAGGTACGATGTATTTCGACTGGGTTGGCAATAGAAACAAATGAAAGTGCCGTCTAAATAAACAGGTATTTCCCTTATTTAACTATCAGGGAAGATGTTAGCGGATAGTTGTTAATTGGCGTTATGGAAAACAAACGTGAAAGATGCTCGAATTTTATAAGAAGTTAGTGCGAGTGTGTTGTGTCATCAATAGAGAAATATTAGGGTGCATTGGAATGTAAAAAAACGGACGCCACGACATGGAAGGAGAAGAAAAAAGCGACATGAGCACGTCTGGCAAATGTATCCAATGCTTTCCACGGAAAATGTAGGATAGTAAAAATGCTTAGGGCTTAGTACGAAAACATGCCAAGTGCGTAGTATCTTAGTGAAAACTTGCACATAGGCAAAAGTATACTGTTCCTGCAGATCGGAGGAAGGAATCACATTTTAGGCCTCACACTAGGCGCAACAAGCATAAGTAAATACTGGGTAAAATTTTACGACGCTTCTCGCCGGGCTCCAGTGCTTATGTTTGCAACAGATAAACAATGAAGTGTAGAACTGCGTTAAATATTTTTCACGAGCTACAGAGTAAATGTTATTGCTGCTCGTTTCACTCGCAGAAAAATTAATACTGTACCTGCTCTATGGTTCTTGTATGTATCTTTGTCTGTTCAGAAAAAAAAATCGTTTTAATTAAAGTTTTCACGAAAAAACATCTATTGGTCGTATGAGTTGCTTTCATTACCATTGGTGCCAATATAACCACTGCAGCCTGGCGAGAAGCGTGGTACAATTGAACCAAGTACAGAATTAATAAGCTTGCAGGCTCAAATAATGTATTCTGTTTTCTATTATGACAGATAACGTACAAAATACGTAACTATCTGTTGGACCTTGAGATGGTCGTGGAATTTTTCATGTAGCGTTTCCGAGACGAAATAGCGTAACAAATTCTGCATCATCTCAGCAGTCAAATGATTTGGGCGAACATAAATATGTCTAGGTTGCATTATAGGAGCAATAATCTCTAGATCGTCTAAAATATTGACAACGTCTTCATTGTCAACCAAATATCTTATTCTAAGCATTTTAGTCATACCGATTCTCACTGAACTAGTCGTTACCCATAAGTTTGTATTTTGACGTCGCAACAATAATTTTAAGGTTATGTTCCGTATCCGCAATATATCAAACTCATCTGCTAGCTACTGACATGGATGGGGCGAGAAATATGACGATAAAATTTTTCAATGAAGCTGCTTTCCACACTAGTTTTTCATACATGTAGTGCTTCTGTTATTTTGTTCGATAAATAGGTCTTTTCAAGTGAATATATTGCGGTATTTTAGCGCCTTGTAATCCTGCCATTTTCATACAGATTCTAACTTAACTGGTCGTTAAACGTGTAACGAGCAGAATTTTACTCCTTAACTTAACGGCCAGTTTGAGGTCTTTTAAGTTGACCAAAGTTTGTTTTGGCGTGAATAAAATTTAGCATTGTTGATTCCTCAGTTCCGAAATCAAACTATGACTTTTTACATCATGGATGGTAACTCATAACCTCATTTTTATAGTAAATGTATTGGGCTAAGTGAATTGATGTGACAAACAATGTGAATGCACCTTGATGTGATGGTGCCATACACATGATTGCCAGTGTGACCTGGCCTTAAAACATTAGTTGAGTTTGCTATTCAAAACAGTGATTCTTGTCTGTATATACATTGTGTTTTATAATGGTAGTGATTTAGACTGCTCCTTGCTGAATTGATTAAAATGTCTAGGAGGCACAGTACATTGTGCAAAATTAAGAGTTGGGAATACAGCAATAGAGATAAAATTTGCAGCTGCTTATAAATTGGTGATTAGATGAACTACGAATAGCTGATGATATGGTTAACAGAGAGAGATCGATGTGGACTGTTTACCCCTAAGAGATAAAGCAAAGTAAAGAAATGTACTCGATCTGTTGTTGGGCATAATAGAGGTGTGCAATCAGATTGTGGGGTTAAGCTGATAAATGGAAGATCTTACAACTTTTTCTTCAGTCAAATAAGTCAAGTTACATTGTGCTTCTTAGCAAGAGTGATTTAGAGGTGAACGTTAAAATTCACTACCGCAACACTTGATGTAAAATATCTCAGATATACTACCATTTCCTTTCTTGTGCTGAAAATGAACTTTACATTCGAATGAAAAAATATTTATCAGGTTGATGTTAAATTTCAGGCGGGATGTTTAAAATCCTCTCACAAACCCAGCACAGTACTTTACTTGCTTTCATGAAATCGTCCTGACAGGTAAATAGTTTGCATGTGTTGGGGCTGATTTCACTCACAAGGAGACCATCAGAAGTGTAAATAATGGATTTTAATAGGCCTCAGGTATGTTGTAGAGGGACACACTCTATGAATCAATCCGTATTTTTAGCGACGGTCCTTGGTTTTCGAAAAAAAAAATGATATTGGACTTCACTGCTCACTGTAACACCATATGAGCATGGCACAGCAGTTAAGGTCTACAAGTACCATGCTGAATGAACGGTGTTTGGGTTCTCTCCATGCTGTTGCTTTTTTTTTTACTAGAAACGTTCGACATTTGTCCATTTTATTTTACAGAATACAACTAACAGTGTACATTGTGTGAAATTATTAAGAAGTTTAAATTGTATAGGCTTGGGTAAACAGAAATTGGTCTGTCTGCATGGGTGTCCCATGTGAACTCTGTGTTCTGTGACAGTGTATTGCCCTGGTCATCGCCTTTTTTTTTTTTTTTTTTTTTTTTTTGTTATGGCACTGGAATTTCGTAATACACAGAATTTGCATGGACAATCTTCAGTGTATTATGAACGTGAGTTGGTTTGCATCGAAGTTAATGAATGAAAGAGAACTTTTTTTTTAATGTAAATTAACAGTGTTTTCCAGTATCTCTTAAAAACTCTGTGCACCTGTAAGACCGTAGAATTATGAAATGTGCTTGGTGCTGTAAACCATTGTGTTTCGATTGTGTTTATGACAAACGGCATCCAGATTTCTGTTGTAGCACAGCAAGTGATGCAGGCGATAATGATGTAAAAATTAAATTACTGCGGAAAAATTGAATATTTCTTGCTAATTTCACACAATGTACACACTTTGCTGATATTCTGTAACACAAAATGTCGGACTAATCCGATAAAAAAAGGAGAGTATGGTAGCTGTAGACCTTAACTGCTGCGCCATGCTCACATATTCGGAACATAGCTAACGTTAAGCATCTTACAGCACCCAGTGACCTTTAACATCAATTTACTGGAAAATCAAGACCTGTCGCTAAAAAAGCAGATATCCTCATACTCAGAGTATGTCCCTCTATAAGATACCTGACATCCGTCAAAATCCGTTATTTACACTCGTGATAATCCCCTTATCAGTGCTTGTTTCGAATGTAAGGTAGAAAATTCTAGAACCCTTACTTACTTTCTGTTGCCAACGTTATTGAGGAACAGTTAGCTAAGATGAGGAGAAATTACTCCCCTAATGAAATATTTTACTGTATAATATGTATATTAGTGAGCGACAAAAGATATTTTTTCTAAATCAATTCGCAAATAATTATGACAATCAGCCAGATCGCCATGTAGCTCCGTAAATTTCTGTGCGAAAACTGCCCTCTCTTAGGCAGCCACTGTCAAGTCTATTTTGATCGGTCTTTCTGTTTCTTGAATTTTTTCTGCACAAAATGCAATCACAGATTAGAAGAAAATTGCTTCCATTTCTAATCAGATAAACATTAAGGTTACTAGAGAGTAGTCCCTGATTTGCTGAAATTTCATCTCTACACCGACCGATGGCAGGAATCATATTATTCCAGTACTTGTGAGAAGTGTATACACATTTTCAGCGATGTTTCATCCGTTCACCATAAATCAGGCCTCCCCAACTCGGGTGCTTCTGGAGCACCGGCCGGCACCGCGGAAAGCACCTGTGCTCTGCTCCAGCGCCGGTGGTATGGGGCACGTGATGTGAGCGAGGCAGACACAGAGCAGGCCATGGTGATTAGACCCAGGATCACCTATGGGGCGGTCGTGTGGTGGAAGAAGGTAGAACAGCAGGTTGCTGCTAAGGAGCTTGGTAAGGTGCAGAGATTAGCCTGCTTAGCCATAACAGGCGGAATTAGCAGCACACCAACTGCTGGGATGGAAACCATGTTGGATATGCCCCCAATCTGTGGTGTCGCACAAGTACAAAGTGCGCGCCACTTACTTTCGCCGCGCGCTGCCATGCACGCACGGCGCGGCGTTCTCACGACAACAGCCACGAGCGCCCTCTGCGACAACTCCGCTCGTGGCCACCACTGAAGGACATCGTTCACTTCGGACGGAGATAGCAACCAGTTAGGACCCTCGTAATCAGATAGGCACCAGTGAAGACTTTGCTATCGTACAGGCACTAGGCATGCCTCTAACAACTATGTATCAACATTCTGCAGTACTATGTAAAAGTTAAGTATTGTTACATTCTGTGCAATATATATCTCTTTCTAATTTACTCGAGTGTTTATAGTTTCTGGCTGCTCCCCTCTGTACCTGCACCAGCGTGCTATTTTTGTTCCTGTGTCGGGCTCATTCCACTCGGCCACCAACACCTACGACGAGGCTGGGACACAAAAGTGGCGACGAAGTTGGGACACAAAAGTGGCTACGAGGAGTGATAGACGAACCGTGGACCAGCCCGCTTGTAGCAGCCAGACAGCAGCAGTCGGAGCACGCAAAAATTGCTCCCGCCCACCCACCCTTATTATAAGATTTTTGGGGGAACATATTCAGTTACGTGTTTTGTGGACTTTTTTGTTGCAGCGCGTCCTCTTTCATATTGCATTTGTGTTTTGTTCTAAGTTACTTGTATACGCAACGCCTAATCGGTCAGCATGGCCACTACTCTGAACCCAAACTTAATGGAAATTATTCAGTTACAGACGGCGCAAATCACTCAACTACTGCAGGCCGTGTCGCAGTTGACGGCACAGGCTGCTCACCAACAACAACAGCCGTCACATCAGCAGCCCACACCTGTCGCTGCACCGCTTCCTACATTTCGCCAGTACAACGAACGTGAGGAAGAATGGAGCGACTATTTCGCACAGTTTCAAGAACTCGTTGCGGCTCATCAAATTACAGGTCAGAGAGTGAAGAACCTTTTCTTATCGATTGTGGGCCCCCAGACCTTCATACTATTGCAAAAACTTTTCCCTCGCGCATCTCCTCGTGATGTAGACTTTGGACAAATTGTAGATGCACTGAATGCTCATTATGAGAGAAAAGTTCTTGTAGCCGCTGTTCGATACCGATTTTTCAGACTTAAAAAATTACCGCAGCAGTCACACCAAGAGTGGATTACGGAATTGAAGGGCTTAACCCGCCAATGTAAATTTACTTGCTCTTGTGGACTTTCGTATAGTGACGTGATATTGAGGGATGCGATAACGCAGAATATTCAGGACCCCAGAATTAGAGCAGCAATTCTGAAACAGTCTGACCCCTCATTAGACAGTGTACTGCAGCTTATAGAAGCGCATGATACATTTGACTTAGCAGATGTAGAAATGCAAAGCCACAGTGTAAATTCAGTGCGCCGTAACGGACGCTTTCCTAGCCGTAGTTCTCAGTATAGCACTAGTGATTCTTATTTTTCTACCGGCCGTGCTGAACAGACAGTGAACAGTAGCCAGTGTAAAAGTGCGACACAAAGGTCGCACCGTTGTGTTAGAAACAGTGATTTGAATAACGGGCGCCAACGCTTATTTCAGAAAAATGTACGTAAATCTTGCCCCCAGTGTGTATCTCGCCACAAACGTGCACAGTGCCCAAGTCGCAATGCAACCTGTTATCAATGTGGCAAATCGGGACATGTACAGTCGGTGTGTATGCAAATTAAAAACTCAAAGAACGGTACCGTTAGAAACAGTGCTTCGCAGAGTGCGAGAACAGTTCATTCTGTAAATGTTATACGGGCTGTGGAATTGAACAGTGCTTTCCTTGGATCTCAATTGCAAGAAAGTAGTTCTGCACCTATGGCAAAACTATATAGTGCACCACGTAGCAAGCGCCGACGAGCGCGTAAAACAGTGCAACGGAAAAGGGTTCGGGACAAGCAAAATATTTATGTACAGTGCAATCCTGTAGTGAAACTAGTGCCTTCTAGAACTGCTCATTGTACTAGTTCCCAGTACTGTGTAGATGGTGACAGTAGACTTGGAGTAGCTACTCAAAAGTTTAGTGCAGTAGTTAGTGACTCTGTAGTAGCCTCGCATTGCGCGGACGCCGATCCGGCGGTAGTGCCATCTAGTGACAGTGATATCAATCTATGTGCCGAGTCTGCACCGCTTCCTTCACTACGCGGCCCGCGCATACGCAGCAAACACACCGTAGCAGACGTTGCCCACATTCGCGCACCTGTCGAGCGCCGCAAGCAAAAACTGTTTGTGACTCTCTTCATAGAAAATAAGACGGTGCAATTTCAGCTTGATACTGGTTCCGCTGTCACATTAATTAATAAAGATACTTATGAACTTCTGGGTTCGCCAAAATTATCGCTGTGTCAACAAGTGTTAACAGCTTATACAGGTCAAAATATTCCCGTGCTAGGAACGTGTAGCCTGCCCGCCTCTTTTCAAGGTGTAACAAAAACAGTTGCTTTTGTAGTTCTTCAGGCCAAATCGACACAGAACATTTTTGGACTAGATGCTTTTGACATGTTTGGTTTATCAATGCAAAGAGATGTGCTTCAAATTTCGTCAATAGTGCCTCAGGATAAAATCAATGCATTGTGTGACAAATATAGTGACTTGTTTTCGCCGGAACTAGGTTGTGCAAAAGACTTCGTGGCACATGTAACTTTAAAAGAATCTGCAGTTCCAAAATTTCGTAAAGCTAGACCAGTGCCTATCGCAATGCGTGATACAGTTGCCGCAGAACTTAAACGTTGGCAAGATAGTGGTGTGATTTCTCCTGTTTCTGCGAGTCAGTGGGCCTCGCCTTTAGTAATTATACCCAAGCCGTCAGGAAAACTTCGTCTCTGTGCGGACTTTAAATCAACAGTGAACGGTCAAACAATTGTTGACACTTACCCCCTGCCCAGACCTGAGGAACTGATGGACAAATTAGGACAGTCTCGCTTCTTTTCTAAGATTGATTTAGCAGAGGCATACTTGCAAATTCCACTTGATGACGAGTCAAAGAAGTTTTTCGTCATTAATACTCACATGGGCCTTTTTCAATTTCAACGCCTACCATTTGGCAGTTCTTCCGCCCCCGCTGTTTTTCAGCGTTTTTTGGAACAGCTGACAGTTTCTGTACCGTGTTGTTCGAACTATTTAGATGATATTGTGGTATCCGGACGTACAGTTGAAGAACATTTAGCAAACCTGGAGTGCCTTTTCAAAGTGTTGACTGCAGCAGGTCTACACTTTAATAAAGCAAAGTGTTCGTTTTTTCAAACTGAAATAGAGTACCTAGGCCATGTGATTAATGCCCAAGGAATACATCCCTTACAGTCACATCTTCGAGCAATCAAAGACTTGCCTCCTCCTAAGAATGTGCACGAATTGCAAGCAGTGATGGGGAAGCTGAACTATTATTTCAGATTTATTCCCAATGCCTCTCAGATTGCAGCTCCACTGCATCACTTACGTAGGAAGAATGTTCCTTTTGTATGGTCTAAAGATTGTCAGGTTGCCTTTGACAAACTAAAGTTTGCACTACTCAGTGATGCATGTTTGATTCCCTTTGACCCACAGAAGCCTGTAGTGTTAGCAGTTGACGCCTCGTCGTACGGTCTGGGTGCCGTTCTGTCGCATCGTATTGGATGTCACGATCGTCCTATTGCCTTTGCATCCAAGCTACTGACGCCGATGCAACAGAATTACAGTCAGATAGAAAAGGAGGCCTTAGCAATCATTTACGGCGTCACAAAGTTTCATCATTATCTCTATGGCAGAAAATTCTATTTGTTGACAGACCACAAGCCTCTCACTTCGTTGTTCTCACCCACAAAGCCAATTCCGCCACGAACGGCACAAAAGCTTCAGAGATGGTCCTTGATATTGTCAAATTATCAGTATGAGATTTTGTACCGACTTACCACTTAACACGCCAACGCGGACACACTTTCCCGACTTCCGGTTGGCCAGGACGTGTCATTTGATTCTTCGGAAATGGCAGTTGTCAGATAGACTCCAGAGATGCTTCCGCTGTCGCAGACTTTCCTTTGAACTCTCGTCGGGTTGCACAGGAAACAGCTGCGGATGCAGACCTAAGTGTGGTAGCACGTTTTGTTCGCTCAGGGTGGCCTGCCAGAGCCAAAGACATTGATCGGCCTCTGGTTCGACGTTATTTTGCACAATGTCATGCATAATCTTTAAGTCAGGGTGTACTGTTGTTGCATACCGACAACGACCAAGCAAGAGTGATTGTTCCTCGTTCCCTGCACCGAGAAGTGTTACGCCTCCTGCATCAACGACATTGGGGCATTGTTAGGACAAAGCAACTGGCCAGACGTCATTGTACCTGGGTTGGTATGGACGCTCAGATAGAGAACATGACGTCACAGTGTACTGTTTGTGCGGAGCATCAGGCGGCTCCTCCGCAACGTTTCTCGGACTGGCCACGCCCCAAGGGACCATGGCAACGTTTACATATTGACTTTGCCGGACCTTTCTGGAATACGCGCTGGTTAATTGTTGTAGACGCTTTCAGCAAGTTTCCTTTTGTGATTGCCATGAACTCAACGACAGCTTCTAGTACAATCAGTGCCTTAACATCAGTGTTTTGCATCGAAGGTTTGCCTGAAACTATCGTCAGTGACAATGGACCTCAGTTTGTTAGTGCGGAATTTCAACAGTTTTGTCGTGTGAATGGCATTCAGCATATCACCACCGCACCTTTTCACCCTCAGTCCAATGGTGAAGCAGAACGTTTCGTTCGAACATTCAAGTCTCACATGGAGAAGATGAAAGGTCAGCACTCCAGACAGCAAGCTCTTCAAATTTTCCTGTCTACGTATGGGCGCATGCCACGTGACGGCCCGTCTCCTGCCGAGCTGCTACACGGCCGCCGTCACCGCACTCTCCTTCACCTGCTGCAGCCTCCCACGCACCGAGTCGGTTCGTATGGTGCTACGCGTTTTCAGGTTGCCACGCCGGTGCTGTACAGGGTGTTCGCTGGAAACAAGAAGAAACTATGGATGCCCGGCATCATTCAGCGCGTGCTCGGTCGCAATATGTATGTTGTACGTTCTTCCACAGGGTCGGAGCTGCGGCGCCACGCAAACCAATTGCGTCTGCATAGGCCGCGCGATCCTGTCTCCGGTTTCTTGATTCCAGACCCAGTTCACCGCCAGGGAGCACAACCACATCGTTCGTCCCTGGACTACGAGATCGTCCCGATGGAGATCGACGCGACGCCGCCGCTGTCGCCGCCGCAGATGACAGCGTGACCGAGAGGGACTCCGGGACCGTGCGGGCTCCCCCAGCTTGGGCCACGCACCTCAGAAGAAGATGACCTGCTCCCTCTGGGCGGGGGCGGGCGCCATTCCCCAGGTTTCGGCGGGTTCCCTGGAGGATCTCAAGGCAGATGCCGGGGCGCGGACGGCGTCTCGATCCCGGCCTCAGCTACGACGCCCGTCCCACCAGTAACGCCCCCGCCCAGGCCCTCCTCCCAGTGCCGTCGCCGTGGCCGTCAGCCCTACGCCACGACGGCGCGGCGGTTTGGGGGGGAGGGGTGTGGTGTCGCACAAGTACAAAGTGCGCGCCACTTACTTTCGCCGCGCGCCGCCATGCACGCACGGCGCGGCGTTCTCACGACGACAGCCACGAGCGCCCTCTGCGACAACTCCGCTCGTGGCCACCACTGAAGGACATTGTTCACTTCGGACGGAGATAGCAACCGGTTAGGACCTTCGTAATCAGATAGGCACCAGTGAAGACTTTGCTATCGTACAGGCACTAGGCAGGCCTCTAACAACTATGTATCAACATTCTGCAGTACTATGTAAAAGTTAAGTATTGTTACATTCTATGCAATATATATCTCTTTCTAATTTACTCGAGTGTTTATAGTTTCTGGCTGCTCCCCTCCATACCTGCACCAGCGTGCTATTTTTGTTCCTGTGTCGGGCTCATTCCACTCGGCCACCGACACCTACGACGAGGCTGGGACACAAAAGCGGCGACGAAGTTGGGACACAAAACAATCACCTTTGGGTCAAGATGGAGGCAGCGGCTGGTGCATACAGACTCAAAACTGGCAAAATTGGAACTCTTTGGGATATCCAGAATCACACACTAAAATAGTGAGTGAAGTAACTATAGGAAAGGTTGCGGAAATGCCAGCCGACTATCTTATAACCCCATACTGCTTCAACAAGCCTTGCAATATAACAATTGGAAGTTGGGGGCAGTGGGAGAAAATAGTTCGACACTGTATGGGGGATATTGTCTGGTTTGCACAGTAATTTTAAAGAATATTGGTAATTGTTCTTATTTTTTTCCTCCTAGCATATTAAGTACAGCATATCCCCGCATTGGTTTATTTATTATTTGTAGAAGTGGCGTAAATTTTAATTTGTTTTGGAGACTTTGCTCTTATTACCCTTGTTTACATCCAGTTGCGAGTAGGCCTACATTTCGCGTAAACATTTTCTTTGTTTTTTAAGGTAATTTCACTTCTTCTAAATAAAATCATACTTTTACCGTGAGTGCCAAGTGTCAGACGTGCCATAGAATTGTTAGTTCTGGGGTATGAAGTGAAGGGTGCAGTATTTTTTTTTCATTGGGGTGAGTGTAGCGGCGCAGGAATTGGTCAAGTGAGCGAGACTCTCAGTGGTTTTGCGGGCTGTGTACTAGGGATAGGAATTAGTGGAATAGGAGGGAAAAATTGCTGCCCTTCCGGTGGAGTTAGATCAGGCTAAGTGGGATGTGAACAGGTTAAAGAGGGAGGAGGGCAATCAGAGTGGGAAGTGGCAACAGGTGGAATGAAAAGGGCCAGAACTCATTCAGACAGCTTTGTGGTGAATGTAAAAAATACGTTTGACCTGTTCCTTCAGTCAGAAACTGATGAGCCTCAGAACAAGTAGACGTAGACAGGGCTGAACAAACTTACAACAGGAATTTGAATAAGAAGGTAGGGAAATCAGCAAAAAGGAAGAAAGTGCCAGAGGTGTGGACCAACTCCTGCAGGATGAACTAGGCAAATAATACCAGGTCACAAGTTTCTTCAAACCAAGTGCTGGTCTGGGTCAGGTGACAGAGGATTTAGGTTCACTGTGTAAAGATTTCACCGAGGAGGACACTGTGGTTATTGTGGGTGGTCTGGGGAACACTATTGACAGATATCTGGGGTTCAGCATAGAGTGGACCTGGCAAAGATTGCATCAGCATCGTTGCATACCAGTGTTGAGTTCGTGTCTGTTCTGGAGCGCCATGACCGACCTCATTTCAACTCTTCTGTGAGGAGAGTTGATTTGGAGTTGGAGCAGCTGCTTGGATCAGGTGCGGGGTCACACATTGGTGTGGTTCCTGTTGATTCACTCAGTAGGTGGGATTACACTAGACATGGCCTACATCTCAATAGAAAGGGGAAGGGTAAACTGGCTGGGCTAATAGCAGCAAATTTAAGGGGGGAGAGGCACTGACATGAGTGGTAAAATACCAGTGGTTATAGGTGTCAGGGCAGTTCCTTTTTTAGGATAGGCAGGACAAAAAGAAGTCAAGTTCTAAGAGAGGTCAATATTGAAACAAACCTTCAGTTTAATAAAGCAACTAAACAGCATAACTCTGACAAATCAGAACAGCAAACACAGCTGTTAGTTAAAACTCATCACCAATTATCAGAAATTTTATCTTCACCCAGCTCTGCAACAGTCAATGTAAAATGCAAATTATCTTTAGTGCGCCAAAATATTAGAGGGCTAAGAAGCAAAATAAATGAACTACTCATATGCATCAATGAATTAGAGTCATCCAACCCGGTCAACATAATCTGCCCCTCTGAACATCATGTGACCACTGGTATAGGTTTAGTAAGTATTCCAGGATTTAGGTTAGCTTCCAAGTTTTGTAGAATGGAAATGGAGGATGGAGGAGTTGCCACATTAATTAGAAATTGTTATAAATTTAATACCATAGACATTAATATATGTTGTTTAGAGCAGCATATGGAAGCATGTGCAACAGAAGTAGAATTTCATAATAAATCATTTATAATAGTAACTGTGTACAGAGTACCAAATGGTAACTTTAATTTGTTCATAAATCACTTTGAAGCTCTGTTGACTTATTTGATAACAAGAAAAAAAGAATTAGTGCTGGCTGGTGATTTCAATGTAGACTTCCTTGAAAACTTCCCCAGTAAGAAATTATTGCAATCTGTAGCATTGTCATTCAACCTAATTCATACTGTTAATTTTCCAACTAGGGAAACTAATAACATGTGGGGTCCCTTAAGGCTCTATCTTAGGCCCCCTGCTTTTTTCGTGTATATATCAATGACCTTTTATCATCAACATTATCGGAGGCCAAGTTTGTTTTATTTGCAGATGACACACATATTGCAATAAATAGTAAATCAAATATAGCCTAATGAAATTTTCATGGACATTAATAAATGGTTCTTAGCCAATTCTCTGTCGCTAAACCTTGAAAAATCACACTATATGCAGTTTAGGACTTGTAAAAGGTTTCCTGCCAGTATATGCCTAGAGTATGACAACAAGGAAGTAGAAGAAGTTGAATGTGTCAAATTCTTAGGATTGCAGCTGGATAATAAATTTAACTGGGAGGAGCATACCACAGAACTCTGAAGCGCCTAAACAAGTCCCTGTTTGCTATGCGAATGTTGTCAGATATAGGAGATATAAAAATAAAAAAAAAAAGCTAGCATATTATGCATACTTTCACTCCATAATGTCATACGGGATTATTTTCTGGGGCAACTCATCAGGCCAAGCAAAAGTTTTCACAGCAGAAAAACGTGCATTATGGATCATTTGTGGTGTCAACTCAAGAACCTCATGTAGAGGGCTATTTAAGGAACTGGGGATACTTACTACTGCTTCCCAATACATTTATTCTCTATTGAAATTTGTCGTTAAAAATATATATTTTTTTTTTCAAACCAATAGCTTAGTCCATGGGATCAATACTAGAAACAAGAATAACTTGCATAAAGATTTAAAGTCACTTACTTTGGCTCAGAAAGGTGTCCGATTTTCAGCAGTACACATTTTCAATAACATGCCAGCAGCCATAAAAAAATTAACTCACAATAAAGTACAGTTTGAAAAGAGTCTAAAGGATTTTTTGGTGGCCAACTCCTTCTACTCCATTGATGAATTTCTTACCAGAAGTGATCAATTGTAACTTATTGTATATAATATTCACAAATATGAATACTGTGTTCAGTTTGACTTCAGTTCAAGTCTTGTGCAGTAATGTAATCATTGTAAATCAGCGTAAAAAATTAAAATTAAAAAAAATAACAAAAATAAAAATAAAGTAATTGCTAAGAATTGTTTAAAAAATGTTCAAATGATTGTATAGCTTATGGGACTTAACTACGGGGTCATCAGTCCTTAAACTTACAAACTTCTTATGAGCTAGCTAATACTAAGGACGGCACAAATATCCATGCTCGAGGGGGATTAGAACCCCCGCCCGTAGTGGCCGTGCAGACCGTGACTGGAGTGCCTCAGTCCCCTCGACCACCGCGGCCGGCAAGAATTGTAATATTCACCTAGTAAATTAGTAAGTAGTAATAAGTTTTTGTGTCCTTTAAAATATAAATATGTAAGATAATTGTTTTTCCTGACCAATTCCACATCCACAAGGGCTTTTACATATGGGGTCTGTGGAAGATACATTAACACATATGCTCTCTTTTTGTAAGTATATATTGTGTATTTTGTTCTGACATGTTCTACATCCAAGAGGATTCCTTCAATTCGGATCTACTGGAATGAAAAGTACATCTACATCTTCACTGATGGGTCAAAATCAGACCAAGGCGTTGGGGCTAGGGTATACGGGGTGCAGCCAAGACTGGAGGGCATCATCTCTCTAGGGAAACTGGCCTCAGTATTCCAGGCCGAAATCACTGCCATCAGGGCGTGTGTGGAGGAGAATTTGCGTAGGTGCTACAAAGACCGTAGCATCTATATCTATTCAGACAGACAGGAAGCCCTGAGATCACTGGCAGCTCCTGTAACAAGGTCTAAAATTGTTGCAGAATGTCACAGGGTTCTGGTGGAGCTAGGGGAAAGCAATAGAGTAAACCTACTGTGGGTCCCTGGCCACCCGGGGATCAGTGGCAACGAACATCCCGACAGATTAGCCAGGATGGGGGCAGAGACTCCATTTAATGGACCGGAACCTGTCCTGACAATCACCAAGGCCATGATCAAATTGGAGCTATGTAACTGGCTCAGAAGACAGCACGTAGAATATTGGACCAATGTCTATCAACAAAAACTTGGCAAGGTAATGATGCCAAAGCCGTGATTTAAAAGAAGCTCTGCAATCCTGGGTCTGAACAGGAGAGAGATTAGACTCATGGTTTGATTTCTGACAGGCCATGGGAATTTGTAAAAACACCTACATGCGATGGGAATAGGATCTGTGATGATGGCGATGAAACTGTAGCACACGGTTCATTAAACATTAAATTTAACACTTATTTTTCCATACATTTATTTGCTTTTATCTTGGACATCACTCATCATGGAAGCGTAAATGCAGTGACAAGAGAAGAACAGTTTTTGTACTCTTTTTTGTTAGCGATCAAAGATAATAGCAGAAAATACCAATTAGCTTAATACAGCTCAGAAAATACAAATAGTAATTTGACGTGTCCCCACATCACCCCCTTCTCAGTTATATAGTCATTTAACACTGCAGTTCTTCAACTAATCTTGCAGGAAATCGAACTTCACGACCAGATCTTGTTCTTCTTGGTTTTTCACTGTCAGTTGTGTCTGGTTGTTTGACCCAGGCTGACCGTTCAGTTGAAGTGTCTTCAGGCTGCTTCTCATTATGATTCATGAGGTACGCAGGTTTCGGTCGATCAATGGAGATATTCTTGACTTGGTCTTTTATTTTAACACCAAAAATTTTTGGGGTTCTTTCTATTACTTCGTATGAGCCTTCATATAGAGGTTCTAATGCTTTTTTGACTCGGTCAACTCGTACAAATACATGTGTTGACTCATTGAGATCCCTGTGTATGAAAGGTCTTTCTTTTGCTTTGTGGGGGTATTGTACAGGCTTCAGACGATTCATGTACTGCTTCAGTTGTGAAACGAATTGAGGTAAGTCTGCATCCAATTTTGTTGCATACTCTTGAAAAAAATCACCTGGTATTCTGACGGGTGAGCCATAAACCATTTCTGCAATTGTAGCATTACTGTTCTCTCTGATGGAACATCGCAGGCCAAGGAGGATTACAGGTATTACTTGAGTCCATTTGGCAGTTGCATGGGCACAGATAGCTGCTTTAGATGTGCGATGAAATCTTTCAATTTTTCCATTTGATTGAGGATGGTATGCTGTAGTTTGTGTTTGGTTAAAACCACATAGTTTTGACAGTGCTCGGAATATCTCAGAGTGAAATTGCCTGCCTTGATCAGTCACTATCTGATATGGTGTTCCAAACCTAGTGATCCAACAATTGAAAAATGCTTGTGCTACTGCCTCTGCTTGTATGTCCCGAAGAGGTACTACTTCTGTCCAGTTTGTAACTCTGTCAATGCATGTTAAACAATAAATATATTCTTCAGATGGAGGCATTGGTCCTATCAAATCAAGGTGAACAATTTTGAAACGTTCATCGTTACTAGGAAAGTGTCCAACTGGTGTTTGAATTTGCCGTGATATTTTGTTTTTCTGGCATGCAATACATGTTTTTGCCCAGTTTTGGACATCCGTTTTTAAATTGATCCAGACAAATCTTGATGAGATCATTTTTACTGTTGTCTTAATGCTTGGATGAGCCAGATTATGATAGTGTTGGCAAATAGAGTATCTAAATGGTTTAGGAATATCAGGATGAATGATTTGTGTTGACACATCACACCATAGCTGTTTTTCTCCATGTGTCAGATGGTGTTTTAACTTCAGTGATGTATGAGAGCTGGTCTGTAGTTGATGAAGCTCTTCATCATGTTCTTGTGCTTGGACTATCTCATCATAGTTAACTGGAACTAGTTCTTCATGTCCTGATAGACCATCAGCAACAACATTTTCTTTATCTAGATATATGACGTAGGTCAGTGGTAAATTGCGAAATGTACTGGAGGTAACGTAATTGAATTGGTGTTGCGTTTTCATTCTTTTGTTTAAATGCATATGTTAGAGGCGCATGGTCAGTATAAATAATGAAATATCTTCCTTCCAACAGATATTTGAAATATTTGACAGCCATATAGATGCTAAGCAGCTCTCTATCATACGTGGAATACTTCTTCTGTGCTGTTGTAAGCTTTTTTGAAAAGAATCCAATTGGTCTCCACTGTTCATCTTGCCATTGTTGCAATGCAGCACCTGCTGCAAAATCTGATGGATCCACAAATAATGCAAGTTGATTGTTCAAACCAGGAAATGTCAAAAGTGCAGCATTTGCTAGATCTTCTTTGCATTTTTCGAATTGAGCAATTGCTTCTTCTGTCCAGTTTATATGTCGTCGGTCCTTTTTTGTTGTTGTTCCTTTTAGGAAATCATTCAGCAAGGCTTGGTTTTCAGCTGCATGTTCCAAATTTCGACGATAAAAATTGATGATCCCTAAGAATTTTCTAAGTTCATGAACTGTTTTGGGTCGTTTGTAGTGCATTATTGCTGCAACTCTCTCTGGATCTGGCTTTGTTCCAGCAGGTGTAATTAAATTTCCTAAAAATGTTAGCTGTTGTACACCAAATACTGATTTGGAAACATTTATGACCATACTTATTCAACTGCTCAAAAAGTAAATTTAGATGCTCAGCATGTTGTTCTGGTGATAATCTCCACAGACTCGCCATTGACCACTTGGCTTCTTAGCAAGGTGTAGTGGACTAGCCCATTGTGATTTTGATGGACGTATAATACCATTATTAAGCAGAAATTGAAATTCTTGTTTAGCAATTTTCAATTTATGTGGGTCCAATCTACGAGCCTTACAGTAAACTGGTGGTCCAGGAGATGTGATATAATGCTGCACATTATGCTTTAATACTTTTGGTACTATAGATGGTTTAGTTAGATAAGGAAGATTCTCTAAAAGTTTTGAAAACTGGCATGTTGCATAGAGTGAGCTTACTGATTCATTAGCATCCACAGTGGTTACTTCTGCTACAATTTTTATTTTTGTGGTGTTGTCTATCAATTTTTTATTTTTGAGGTCAACCAGTAGCCCATAATGATAAAGAAAATCGGCTCCCAATATGCCTTTTGATACGTCTGGTACTATGAATGGCCATTAAAAATTGCATTTGAGTCCTAAATCAATGTTTAACAGTTTTGAACCGTAAGTTTTTATCTGTGACCCATTTGCAGCATAAAGATTGAAGTCAGAAGGTTGACCTTTTTGGCTTTTTGCAACTGGTATAACGGACAAATCTGCACCGCTATCTACCAGAAAATATTTTCCACAATTTCGATCTTTGACAAATAGGCGATATTGGCGGCCTAATGTGTGCACAGGGGTAGAACTCTCTCAGCCGCTATTGTGTCTACCACTTCCAGTTTTCCTTATTTTGCCATTGGCAAGGCTGAACACATTTTTCAGGCTTACATCGTGTGCCGAATCTGAAATGGTAATAGCAGTATTTGCCGTTTTTATCGTATCTTGTTCTGCTTCTACTTCTACTGCGCGATCTTTGCCTGCGACTGCGAGTGTTTCGAAGCATTTTAATCTCACTTTCCAATTCATCAATTCTTACGAGAAGATCTTGTACTGACAAAGAAGACGATGTTGACGGAATGGAATGGGTGGAAGCAATTTGAACCTCGTCAACAGCGTTTAATTCGAACATACTATCTGCCATTTGAGCAATCTTGTCCACTGTTTCGTCAGATATAACTAAAATGCTTCGAATACTAGTTGGAAGTTTGTCAAGCCAAAGTGTTTTTAGGATCTTTTCTGATACATTTGTACCTGCATAGCTCCTCATTTTTCTTAATAATTGTGTAGGTTTCCTGTCGCCAAGTTCTAAGCCACTCAAAAGTTTTTTAATTTGGCGCTCTTCACTTTCTCTGAATATGTGCAGTAGACGTTCTTTTGCGAGAGAATATTTGTTGTTATCGTTACTCGTAACTAGATCCCATATATTTTCAACATATTTTGGCTCCAGCTGAGCGAGTAAATAGTTAAATTTAGTCGCCTCCATAACAATACCAGCGATCGTAAATTGCGCTTCGGCTTGACAAAACCAGATGTCCGGCTTTTCCGTCCAAAACGGCGGTAGCTTAACGCTTACCTTATCAATTTCCACTTTACTGCTACATCCAGAACGATTCTCTTGATTACCGTTTGCTTCTCCTGTCGACATTTTGCGTCGAACTCAAGTTACGAAAATCTCGTCGAAAATTACGCCGAAAAATTTCGTCGCAACTGTCGTCTTGTCGATCACGTCGGTCGTCACCAATTTTGTAGCACACGGTTCAGTAAACATTAAATGTAACACTTATTTTTCCATACATTTATTTACTTCTATCTTGCACATCACTCATCATGGAAGCGTAAATACAGTGACAAGTGAAGAACAGTTTTTTGTACTCTTTTTTTGTTAGCGATCAAAGATAATAGCAGAGAATACCAATTAGCTTAATACAGCTCAGAAAATACAAATAGTAATTTGTCGTGTCGCCACAAAACTGCATCACATCTAACCTTCGAATGCATTGCATTGGAGAGTAAAAGGCACAGAACATTTGGGACAACCAGACACGAAGAAATCGTGTCTAATAAAGAACTGGTAAAGGGACTCCTTGCACTGTTCAAGGGCATTGGTTGGCTTTACTAGATATACAGGGAGCGATACCGCACAATAAACTTAGTTTCGGTGCGGGCAGTGGCGGGTTGGACCAAGACTGTTTTGACTTCCCTGAGAAAATCAAATCAAAACACATAGCAGGGGGCCGTGTTGTTGCAGCGCTTAGCGAACCGAGAATCGTGTGGTTGTTTGTGAATTATTGAAAGGGATGATAATAATAATAATGCCAATTTTGTGTATTTACAAAAAGAATAGATTCCTTCTGCTTCTTATTTTGCACGAATTTTCAACACTCTTGATATTTGGTATCACTTTGAAGCCACTAATTTTCTCATATTAGGCACAATCGTTTTTGCAATTGCAATTCGAAATACAGCTTGCAACTATGCATTAAACTTGATCTGGTTTTTGTTTTGTTACTATTCGCTACTGAAAACATTTGTTCACAAATGAATGTTGTTCAGAACATTTTAACGCATTTTAGGACAAGGAGTTGAATCCTCGCGAATACTTCTTGATCAACGCCTTTATAAAATGGAATTGTCCAGTTCGACTATCCTCTCGTGTGTAACGGAATGTTTATTTTCGTAGTGACGGCGCTTTGATACTTACGGTAGAGTAGCGTATTAGGCAGTGTGCTTTCCCATCAGCCTTAAAAAATTTTCGCATTGAGCAATAAATATGGCACACACATATCCGAACCTTTTGTGCTCATGATAAACGTCCGCAAGATAGATTATTAGTGTCCTATTTGATAAGATTCAGAATGGATATTCATCGCATCCAAGAAGACGCGATTGCGAACGCTGTGTCTTGTCACACGTGAGGCAACAGTGGTGGGGGGGAAGCACGGGGGCCGCACGGCGTGGCACCGGGGTGAACAAGCACAGAGTTGGAGGGGCCTGCCCTAAACGATGGTTCTATAAAAAACCATACACTAACATCTGCACATATCACTGTGTGTCGATCAGCGTTACAATTTCCCTGATTCCCTAAATTCCTCCATACAAATCGTAAGGTGGTTTCTTTGATAGCCCCAGTCGATTCCCTTCACAAGCCTTGCGACTGTTGCTCTCTCCTATACGGCCTCGGTTGTCAAGGGGACATTCCTATTTATTGTGTGCAAGTGCCAAGTAGTTAGTGTGTGGGCCAAAGAAATAGCCTAAGGATGTTTAAGGGGTCTGTTGGATAAATACATGTTTTCGAGCTATGTATTGGAATATAGCTCATGGCAGTACATTACGGCATTAATAGGAGTCGTATTTCCCCAGTGATCTAGGAATGTGATACGTCTTAAAATGGGCATATGATTTTATCTTATTCGCTAGATAAATAACACATTAAAGGTTCTGATTATAATATCATATTGTTTCTAGTACGTTATAAAGCAGTTGATCGGATAAGTTTGTCGAATTTGAAGACGGAAATAAGTGAGGTAGACATGTAGGCCTACATCTAAAACTGGTCGGAGTGCGCCGTGCGGTGCAAGTTGTACAAATACTGGAAAGGAATTAATTTGTTACAAGTACTTATCTATTTTTCTTTTTGACTTCCAGTTACTTTCTACTTTGTTTACAGGAGTGACAGTTGCGACAGACACAGATGTTGTTTGAAAGATGCACAGTGGGGTATCATTGGTTATTGACGTTATTTTTGACTTCTAGGTTATGCAACATCACGCGTCCAAATGTTTCCGCGATAACAGCTTCTTTCATTACGAATGAACTCTGCCTCATGCTGTGAGCAGTTGTGAAACCATACCTTGCATGTAATAGTGTGTGTCACTTTGTGAAAGCTCTTTTCATACGTTGTACGTAGAGGGTACCGGCGTACGTGTCCGTCACCGTATTCGCGATGGCAGGTTAGCAATGTTTTTCAGATATATTTTGAGTTTGGTATTATCCTCGGTGTGGAGGATTTATATATGCGGCAGCCACGAACAATACAGTTGGTCATTAACATAATTTCAATTATTTGTATAGATGACCATCGTCAGGATGTCTTTTTTTGCCTTGTTTATCATAGATATGTGCCTATTACCACTGTACTTCGTTATGTTCTGCCAGCATTACATAATGCACCCTAATCTTTTTAATAAACAGATTAATAAATTAGACTGTTATTCTTACAAAACAGATAATGAACAGAGCTGCAGACTGAAAATGCGATTCCAAAAGATATAGCAAATACTAGGGTAAAACGTCACACAGTAGGAAGTCCTGACGTATCACGAGACTTCTTTTTTAGTGGATAGTATGTATTTTCTCAGAACAATCTGTCAGAGCCCCAATATTTGACATATGAACACCCTTGTCAGACATTTGATTGGTTACTCAAATTCATAACTATTTTCTCTTTACTTTTTATCTAATTTCATTCACTATATGAAACCCCTGCCCCTTCCCATTTTTATCAATGAAAATCTGTTCATTTTAACTTTGAATGCCAGAGTAACAGCGTCTTATAAAATTTTTGCAAATACATTGCTTCCGTTTTTTCACATTTCCAGGGTTTTAATTTGGAATCATATATACATACATATAGACTACTTTAAAGCATTATGTGCTCAGTGGTGTAGATTTTTATTCCTGTTACAATCCTCCAGTGCAGCAACAAACAGCATCAATGAAGGCTTTGGTTCTTTATTGACCAAAAACTGTAATAAACATTCCCTGTGAGATATAAAGATATAGCTTCATACGACATGCAGGATGATGATGTGGCTCTAATTGCCACTAAGAGAAAGTTGTAACTTTGGAAATGGTGTAGGAACTTGGAGTAGTAGGCCTCATATTAAAGTGCCTAGGAATTACCTACCGTACTTTGTAGCCTACACAATTACTGATGGAAGTTCTACACAATTACTTATGGAACTTCTGCACTGAGATGCTAAAATATTCATGAAACGAGATTGGCTGGCCAGTACTTAGTTGTGTAAATCTGACAGTCACACAAAAATGGAAAAATGACAAGCTTTTGGAAATAACTTCATTCATGAGGCATGAGAGAAGGAAAGAGGATTGGAGCAGAAGGGAAAAGTTCATGGTCTAGGTCATGAATAACCTTTCCCTTCCTCTTCAGTCTTCTCGTACCCACTGAAGGAAAATATTTCCTAAAGTTTGTCATATTTTTCATTTCTATTTTAGTGTTTTTGTCTGACTGTTGGCTGTACAGAACTAAAGCAAGTACTGATCAGCCAATTTCTCCTTTTGGAAATACTTTTTAATCAGTTATAGATTAATAAAACACCAATAAGTGCAACTGGAGCTGGACTTTCATTAAATTTGAACCACAGTTGCGGCAACAGCAAGCATCCAGTGATGCACCCTAGTTATAGATTGCTTCATAGAATTTATTCATTCCAAATAAAGTGGACCAATTGTTATTGCTCAGAATCAAGTAGGCCTAAGCTTTTTGGGGTATGTTGGACAGTAACTTGAGTGGTATTACAAAGTTCACACTTGATATCTTTGATTTTTACAGTCTCTCTTAGAAGGTAAAGTTTTACTTACGGTGCAATGGTGGTTTAGTGTGCTGATGTGGGCAATGACTGTCAAAGGCTCTTTGAAAACCCGCTCATGTAGACAGGGGAGGGTAAGTTAATCTTTTGTGTCAACCATGAAATAAATAATTAATGTTGTCCCTGTTATAAGATTGACAGTGTCTCGTATGCGTGCTTGTGTGGTCAGTAAATTGATTGTTGCTTCATTGCCAACATTAGCACACTATGCTGTTGCTGCTGGAAGTTACATTTTATCCCTCTTGGACAGTAAACCCAAGTTTGCATCACCCACATGCATACTAAAGTGACAACTTTTGATAACTCATATGAATTGTACACTTCACTTCTGTACTTCACATTTTAAGTAGGCTACCATGTGCATACCATTGGCTCTGTTGTACCTGCATGTGTCTTCTGGCTGACAATCATTTCAACTACTGTAATGCTCAATAATACTAATATAGGCCTACTACTGATTAGATTTTTGAAATGTATTCTGTTGCTTAAATAGTGACACAATTCACTGAGAGAACCTCTCTTTATTCATAAGTAAATCTTAGTTTTGTGGATGGTTACAGGCAAGTATTGGTAATGGCAACCACACTGTTTTCTGTACTTTTTGTACATGCGCCCTTCTAGTATAAGAAAAAATTTCCAGCTGGCTTCAAATTAAGGGTATTTTTACATGCCCATAGCTCAGCTGTATTTTCTTTAGTCTCTTTGATCTGTTTAATGTAAAAGGAGTATTAATCAAGCTTAAGAAGTTATTTTGGATTATAATGGCAGATCACACTTATTTATTAATGAAGAACACAGTTTACACAAGATAGTGATATTAATGAGAAAAAAAGGGGGGCAGAAGGGAAACAATATACACAAAGGACAGCCTGATTCCACACAGCAAATGCAACACTCTTCTCCCATTGGGGACAGGAGGTAGTCTCGCACACAAGTGTCACTGTTAATACACGTCATCAGCTTGCATTTGTCGCCTTTCATCAGATATGGCATTGGAACAATTGTGGGATAAAGAGAGATTTCATATGCACCATATCAATTTGGGGGGGGGGGGGGGGGCACTGTTTGTGGCATTGTCAGTATTAATCATTTAATCCCACATGCCAAGAAAGTGTGGTCCAAGGTGATAGTCTGTTACAATGTGGGTTGCATTTTTCTAGTATAAAGGACATCTTTGTTGTTATGGAGGGCATATTGAATGGACTCTAGTATTTTGAGTTTCTCTGGGGACATTTCCACCCATTTTTGGCCTTCCAATTCCCTGATAGTTCTGCGGTGTTTCAGAACAACATGGTGCCACAGTGCTAAAACACAACCCAGGAATGATTCCAGGAACATACATGGGAGGTCCAAATACTGAATGACTTCCCCCCTAGCCCAGTTTCAAACCCCTTCAAGCATATCTGGGATGTTGTGGTGTGCAGACTTTAGCGCATGGATCCTGCATCACTCCCCCCGAACAGACCAAAATTGGCTGTCATTCTGCAAAAAATTTTATGTCAGCTGTGTTGAGAGGAGTAGCAAGGACTTTTAGACTAACTTTCAAGACATTTCAATGCTGTCAGCAGGGCCAGAGGAGGCCCCGTAAAATATTAGGCGCCTATACCATGTCATTTACTAAGTCCTTTTACTGCAGAATGCTTACTTCACTATCTGCAATTAAACTGCCTGTTACCAGCTTTGGTGTTTTGAAAGAAAATAATGACTTGTCAGTACACTAATGTTAAGAACCAATTTCTCTAGTCTATAAAATTTTCTACAGTTACGACAAATCTGTGTATCCATGCCATTTCAAATCCACTGTTTGTGCTGTAACTTTCATTCATTATCATAGTCATTGAAAATCTCGTCCAAATAACTTGCTGCTCAGAGTGCACATTACATTGTTCATCTTGGCCATGTTGTTATGAGATAAATTTTGGAAGCTCTTCTGAATTTCGTACTCTACAAACAAGGTGAAATCAACCATATGTAAAGTCTGCCCAGTGTGGTTTTATCTTTGTAAAAATTTACAATATGTTGTAATACTCCACAAAATTTGATTCTGTTAACTGTGACGAAATAATGAAAATAAAATTATTCATTCATCAAGAAAGAATATCGGATTGTAAGATGTACAAAAAATCGTTTATTTGCAGAATGTATTGCATAAAATTGGATGGTAAGTTTCACAGCAGCTTGAAGTTGTCTCGGCATAGTTTGCACTGAAGATATCCAAACATCATTGGTTTTTGGGCATTTCTTGGTAACATGAATACGTAATTTCCTAGGATCTATGTAGGGCCTACATTGAAGGAAATGGCATTGAAATCGAAAAATATCGAGCATTAGATTCTTCCTTCACATTCCATATGACAAATGCAAAGCGCTTGATTTAAATTGTATTTTTGATTGTGTTGAATTTGTGATATTTTCTTGTAGTTTTCTGACTCGATATGTGGTTGCCATTTGAAATACCGAAAGAAATATCAGTAATTTCCAATAATGGTATGTATTGAACATGCAACCATAAATCGATCTAGTGTTTCTGAACCAGAGATTCGGGTGCTACATGCCCTGACAACTAAAAAAAAAAACAACTTCTTGTTTGGCCTGCTCTACAGATAACCTTTTTAAGTGAAAGTTGGGTATAGGTTAAATGAGAAGTTTTTCTTCAGTACATAGTTAGGCGTTGTGTCCGAATCTTTAGTTAAGAAACACTCAATCAATTTATGGTTGTTAGTTATACATAATTTCAGAATGAGGTTCTTAGATTACAAGCATTCTTGGAAATAACATGAAATATCAGCATAAATGAAGACAGGGATACCAATCGTCAGCTTTAACTCGTGATGTAATCACAATCTCAGTTCTGAGGATAATATCTTAATATTTATGTACCTTAGGTAATAAATAATCTGTGGTTATCCTCGAAAATTTAATATTACAACAACAGAATGCATCATCCATGACATACCATCGTCTACAACTCTGCCACAACATAATTACTCACACCAGCTACAAATACGCACATACACGACAACATGCCAATGCCATGGGTCAAAAACCAATCTTCAGCTAGGCCAAAATGTCATAAAATCATCACGCCAAAAATCAACATCTTAATTAGCTGTTCCACCATGTCAGTTTTCCGTCATTGGTAGCAAAGGGAGAGTCGAACATTCATTATATATCGATCCCAATGTTGTTTCCTTCGGTGTACACGAGTCCTAGGAAATTACCAAGAAATATCTTTGGAAATGGGAGAATGGCATTTCCAGATAAATGTCTACAGAATATATTGTTAAAATTTGAGCAATTTGTTATAGTTATGTGGTATAAAGTGCAAAGATAAATAAAAACCTGTTTTTGTAATTTGTGCATTTGTTTTGAACCCCTGGATCTTAGTAACACAAAATTTTGACAGTTTGCAATGATTAGAATGTATATATGGCCATTCCCACAATTAGTAGTTTTGGCATTAACAATCGTGGTTTTACTCAAGAACCGACCAAGAACAAATAATTATTTTATAACTTTTTTGCCATAGTATAACCATTATAGACCACACAGAAATATGGGGTTAAAATGCAGTACACACATTCTTACTGATATGCAGTGCAGCTGTTGGCAGCTGCGCAATAATTGACAGGAAATGAGAGAATTCAGTCAGAAGTGGTTTTCAGACATCGGGTAAGAATGCTTCTTTGTTTTACTCCTCGTAAACAAATTGGTGTTGTGGATGTAAATGTTTGTACAACCTATATATATATTGCAAAATATACATATATGTAGAAAGAGCTTTTAAGTTTTTGATGAGCAAAAGTGTAGCTGTTCGTGGAAAGAGGTTTTGTATTGAAGCATCCGTAAGATGTATTTAATTTGTCGCAAATAAGTACTATAAGACGACAGTGTGGTGAGCGGTTAATGTTGGATGCTGGAATATAGCTTCCTGGATTTGAGAACCACCATTTTAATTTATTTATAGTATTTTATTCTTTGTAAATGTATGGGGGAAATGATATTCCAGAACATATTTTTGGAAACATTTTTGTTGATAATGATGATTAATAATAATAATAATAATAATAATAATAATAATAATAATAATAATAATAATAATACATGTTACAGAATTTTCTACAAGCCTGCGGCCAGAGTTACTCTTGTACACGTGCATGTCCTGAATAAATCATTGCCGAATTTAAACCAGCCACATCCTAGGACATCGCTACATGTGACATTATTCTGGCGGAGACACTGCATAAAGCTAATTTGGAATTATACACATTCTCATCAGTAAAGTGGCTCCCATCAGGCCATGAGAGAGACGTCGTTTATGTAGTGACAAACTAGAGTTCGAGCCACACTCAACCGTGTGGAAGATGTCAGAGATGGAAGAAGATAAAATGACTAACAAGACACATCCTTCAGTGTTCTCTGGCAATAAAGGTCAAGAACCAAACCATTGGTTAAAGGGATATGAATGTATCTATAAGTTCAAAAACTGAGGGGGAAAAAACCATGCTTGGTAAATGTCTATTTCTATTTTAAGGGGATCACCTAGAACTTGTTCGGATAAGAGGACTGCTCTGGAGATGCACAGTGACACAAATGTGAAGCTGAAGAACTGAAGTACAAAGCATAGTGTTAAGATTAGACTATGAAACCCAGGTAGTGTGGAATTATTTTTGGTTTAATTTTTTTCTCAGAAGCTATTAATTGCCTTGATATGATTACAGAAGATCATTAAGTGATTTTTGTCACAATCATGCAATTAATTTTGCAATACTGCCCTTCTTTCTGGAATGATGTCAAAGTGAATGTTTTGTAATTTCAATCTGATGAATGATTATTATTAAGTCATTTAAGATGGAATATATACATATAAATTTCTCAGAAATTGAAGAAAGTTCAAGAAATATAAACTCAACTACAAGGAAGTCTTCAGTATCTTCTTTAGGAACCTCAAATTTGCAGCTGTATCCAACCACTTTGTAATCAACAATACAAGCTAAAATTGATCTTTAATGGGAGCAGACGATTCAAAGAAATAAAATGACACTGTACACGAATTCTTACAGAAAAGAATAAAAAAGTAAGGTGCCATTCTCATCCTTCTGGAACGACTTCAGCGCTATCTGGGTTAAAAACATCTTGGGGCTGCGCTAGACAATAAACTCTTAAGATGGAGAAGGAAGAGAAAGTTTCACCTCTTGTGAAAGGTGTTTAAGAGGACATGTACCAGACACTAATCAGGGAGGTTTTGACAGACAATGACATAATACAAATGTGCCAGTATGTTGAAATGATGCACAAAAAACAAATTGGGTGTAACAAGTTTGAAAGACTTCAGAAAGTCATGTCAGTGGCTACCATGGACGTAACCAGCCCTGCAGATGTTTTTCGTGAAGTGGAGTAGTAGATCAAGAGGCTTTGGGAGTGCACGTCAAGCCAAGAAAACACGCACACAATCCATAGGCGATAAGGGAGGAAGTGGAATAGATGCTGACTCCAATTTCTCATTGTCCAACTGTGTCAAAATTGTAAAACAGTAGAAGCCAACATATTATTTATGTTCCTGCAATTTAGTGCTAGGAACTTTATTATGCCCGAAGGAAAACTGATGTTTCTAGGACTTGGAACAACCAGCCTGTACACAAAGGACGAAGGAGAAACATAAGAGTGTTGTAAAGTAGCTGTTGGAGAGGGCGCTCGCCAACATGATGATAAAGGACTCCATCACTTTTTAAGAGTTCCAGCCAACACTACCTGGAAAATCAAGGGTGTTCCCTTCCATGGAGGTGAGGGGACCGTCGCCATTTGTAGAAGACTAATTTTGCCAACAATGTCTTCGGTATTAAAATGTATAAATGAAGGAGAGCTCTGACTTCAATCTGGAACAATTGCTTGTAAAAGTGGAGATTGGCCAGCAGATAACTCAAGTTTCCATAGTGCAGATGGCTCAAGTAGCATCACATATACACGTGAAAAATGCTACAGACCGTGTCAATGTCCACCTGGAGAGCATTATAGAAATCTACATAGTTTCAACGAAGAAAATATTAAGTGGATTGCGAATCATTTCCTGGTTGATACAGGGGAAAGAAGAGGTGGAGCACTATCGCCGGAATAGAGGATGAAGATTTTCTTTCAATATTTAGCTCATCGAGGATTCCAGTCTGGCATCTAGCAGAAGAAATGGTAATTCATCAAACTACAGTGTACTGTTTCTGAAAAGGTGATGCAAAAAACTGATTTGTCGATTAAATTTCTGTCAACAACACATGGTGTGATTGTGGGTAAAAACATGTGGCTTCAGAAGTGTAAATTTACAAGTGCTATTGGTGTAATTGACTGTATGCATGTACAAATTCCAAAACCTGTGCAGTATGGCGACAAATATATCAACAGAAATGGTTACGCTGGTATAAATGTGCAGGCGACATGCAATGTAAAGGAACAGTTAATGAGTGTTGAGGCTAACCGTCTCGAGTTAGTACATGACAATCAAATCTGGAGAAATTAAAGTTTCTGGAAAGTGCTGAGTGAAAGAAAGAAAGAATACTGTTCTTTTAGGCAATGAAGGCTATGGCCTAGAGCCCTGGCTGATGTCCTCTTATCATACTCCAACTGAGGATGAATCATCCAACAATGTTTTAAAAAATAAGATTCCTGATAGGATGTTGCTTTGCTCATTTGAAAAGGTAGATTCCTGTTTTGCAGTAAATATGGGTAGAGTTGCCTTATCAAATGTTCCAACAGTTATAGCATGCTGCTTTATACTGCAATATGTTGCAAAACATCTACAAGATGAAGATTTTGAAGACATTGCATAGGATGTCTTAAGACAATGAGAAGTAGCCTTTAACTGAGGGGGAAATTGTTAGGAGAGGACATGAAAAAGACAAGAAATTGCAGCTCTAATACAAAATGCAGGATTTTAAATTATTTTATTTATGAAAAGATACAAAACTACTGATCATTTTCAACAAAAGGGGCAGCACAGTCTACAGAACAGTATATACATTAAAATTATTTTCCTTCTCTTGTTCGTTGTTTACAGTATTCATTTTTGCATTAATAAATAGCTTCTTTTTCCATTTGCATAAGCTCCAGCAGCATGAACCTATGTAAATATGTGGTATTGAGCACCTTTGTCTCATCTATTTTTGGCAATGTTTATTTCTTCAGGGGGTGATGGCATCTCAAATGGACTTGCGCTAGATGAGGATGATGCTGGGGTAGAGCATGGTGTAACGTCTGTTTCTAGAAACAAATATGTATGCTAAAGATATATACAACAATAGAACTTACTTAACTCGTGTTTGCATATGAAGGTGTACTTTACTAAGGTAAAAGTGGAAACTTTCCTTTGCAAAGATGTATGAAATGATGGGAGCCTAAGTTATCTCTAGCCGTGGCACTTAACGAAATCAAACACATGTGGTAGTGTGGTGGTGGTCAAGGAGAGAACATATTCGCTATCCTACGAAAAACAAATTTCTGCTAATACCTTTATGAGGTAGCAGTAGTTAACTTTGCCTAGTAAAAACTGGAACTGAATCTTATCAGAAGACTTTGAGTGCTCTACTCGCGATAATGTTAATGTTGATGGTGCAACCCCTAATGCCCTGCCACTGAAAAGTAAGGCTTAGAAAAAAAGAACTGTAAAACACTTTCATTTTATCATTACAGACTATGTTTAAGTTTTAAAAATATTTATTTTTAAAAATATAATAAAGGAACGTCCAGGTTGGAATTAATAATGAGGACAGTTTACCTCACCGCAAAGACATAGTGACGAGCTGTGACAGGCACATACGAAAGACACACACATACAACACTTTCAGCTATCGGCCATGGCCTCCTTCAGAAAACAGAACATTCACGCAGTCACACAGGCACATATAATTCATACAACCATCACTTCTGGCTGCCCCCCCCCCCCCAGGCGGCCCACAGCTCTTTTGTGGGTACGTGTGTGGCGCGCACGGGGCCCCAAGCCAAAGCGACCTTTCTTCTGTCCCAGGCCGCTTCCCTCTTTCCCCCTGGTTTGTGCCTTCGCCCGGAGACGGGTGTTTTCAGTCAGTCCAAGGTTTCTTTTTTGTTTCCTCTGACTTCCTATTTTCTTGGTCCTCTTCCTTTCCTGTTCTTTAGCCTTCCCCCCTTTCTCCTTGTCCTCAACCCGCCCTTTTAATCTCCGCCTCGGCGTTTGAGATTCTCCCTCCTTCATCCCTTTCTCTCCTTCCTCTCTTTTTTTCTCTGCTCTGCGTAGCCGGTGACGGGGTAAGGCGTAACTCCCCGCCCCGGGTAGACATGTAGGGCACGTACATACCCCTCGGTAAATGCCGGGCCCAGGGAGGGGTGATTACCCGAGCTGGTACCTTCCGAACATGCCAATTGGTCCCTCCGTCCATTCTTGGGAGGTTGGGAGGTTTGACCTGAGGTGCGAACTGTCACCTAAGGCGGGTGCGCCCTCGGAGAGGGTCCCCACAAGGAAGGAGCGTGCCATCGGAGACGCCGGTAATCATGGGGGACACCTCTGCTATGAAACCTTCCAAATCTTCTATAACCTTGACCCATAAGCAGAAACATGATGATTCTCAGCCACAAAAAGTCTTGCCTAACATTCCTAAGTTCCTGGTGGTATCGCGTACTGACAATCAGGATTTTTCTGCTGTAAATCCTTTTATCATTCAGAAGGGTCTTGATGCGATCGCCGGTCCCTTGAAGACCTGCTCCAGACAGCGCAACGGGACCTTGTTGGTTGAGATTGAGAATGCGTTCCAGGCACAAAAATTACTTCGGGCTACACTTGTGCATACTTTCCCACTAAAAGTGGAGGCTCACCGCACCCTCAACTCTTCGCGGGGGGTAGTCTTCATGAGATCCCTGGACGGGTTATCCGATGACGATATACTCAACTACATGTCTGATCAGGGAGTTATGGCTGTTCATCGCGTAATGAAAAACGACCACGTGCTGACTCGTACTGTCTTCTTGACTTTCGACAGGGTTGACCTACCATCTAAGGTGAAAGGGGGCTATGAAGTCATCTCCGTTCACCCGTATATACCCAACCCTATGCGCTGCTTCCATTGCCAGAGATATAACCGTACCAGTAAATCTTGTCCTAATGCAGCCAAGTGTGCCACTTGTGGCAGGGACTCCCATGAGGGTGAATGTCTATCTCCATCCCCTCGCTGCATTAATTGCATGGGTGACCATGCTGCTTCTTCACGGGACTGACCCGTTTATAAAGAAGAGCGGGTCATCCAAGAGATTCGCGTCAAGGAGAAGACTGTTCTACAGTCATTCGTCAACCCGTTCCCACACATCCCGAGCACCTAAATCTGCTGCCCGAAGTTCAAAAAAGGAACCCGTTTGTGAAGACTTCCTGAAGACTACGTCTTCTCAATCGTCAACCGCTTCTTCTACCCGTCATGCCTCTAAGAAGGCTCACAAAAAGAACAGCCCCCCCCCCCACCCGCTGAGGCATGACTCTTCGGTCACGCCATCCAACAGTTGCCGTCCTCGGCCGTCTTCTGTTTCACTGGGACGCTCTTTCAGCCGGGCACCCGGCCCTTTACTGGCGGTGGAAGCTGCCCCTCCTGATCAACTCAGGGAGGTGGCAGACACGTCGGTCGAACCTATGGAACATGACACTTTGTCCGTAGATAGCGATAGCAGTGCTCCCTCGAAGTCCAGTCCACAGCGGCCGTCGACCCCGCTTGCTTGTTCCTTTTTATCTTCATTTCTTATCTCATTTTTTATCATGGCGCTCCTTCAATGGAATATTCGCAGCATTCGTTCCAATCGGGAGGAGTTAAAACTATTCCTTTGATTGCACTGCCCGCTTCTAGTTTGTCTCCAAGAAACTAAGTTACGTCCATGTGATCGTGCAGACTTCCCCCACTACACCTCTGTGCGTTTCGACCTGCCACTTGTGGAAGGTACCCCACCCATTCGGGACGACGTCTATTACCATCCCATTTCATTGCATACTCACCTACAGGCATTTGCCGTCCACATCACTCTATCTACATTTACCTTTTCCCTCTGTAATATCTATTCGCCATCGTCATCTGCCCTTACTAGGGCAGATACGCTACACCTCGTTGACCAGCTCCCTTCACCTTTCATGTTGGTAGGCGACTTTAATGCCCACCATCCCCTATGGGGCTCTCTGGCACCTTGTCCGAGAGGCTCCCTTTTGTTGGACCTTCTCCAACACCTCAATCTTGTCTGCCTCAACACAGGTGCACCGACATTCCTTTCTGACACAACCCATACTTATTCCCACTTAGACCTTGTGATATGCACTCCTCAGCTTGCACGTCTGTTTGAGTGGTATGCACTTTCTGACACGTACTCGAGTGACCATTTCCCTTCTGTCATCCACTTCCTGCATCATTCCCCATCTCCTCGTCCCACCAGTTGGAACATCTCTAAAGCCGACTGGGGGCTTTATTCTTCCATGGCTGTTTTTCACTATCAGAATTTTTCCAGCTGTGACAGTCAGGTCGAATACCTCACAGAGGTTATTCTCACCACTGCCGAACATTCCATACCTCGTACATCCTCTTCTCCACGTCTTGTCCCGGTCCCTTGGTGGACTGCAACCTGCTGCGACGCTCCTAGAGCCCGGCGACAGAGCACAATGTCGTCATGTTATCAATGACAGGAAAACAGCTTGCTGGACTGCTTTTACTAGTTCTTTTAACTGCTTTACTCCTTCAACGGTTGTTTGGGGTGGCCTACGCCGTTTATCCGGCATCAAGGTCCACTCCCTGATTTCTGGCCTGACCGTCGAGAACGCAGTCTTTGTGGACCCCACTGATGTTTCCAATGCTTTGGGCCACTTCTTTGCGGAGGTTTCGAGCTCTGCCCATTAACACCCTGCCTTCCTCCCTCGCAAACAGGTAGAGAAGGCACGGTCGCCTTATTTCCACTCTTTTAACCGTGAAAGATATAATGCCTCTTTCACCATGCAGGAGCTAGACCGTGCTCTCGCACTGTCCCGATCTTCTGCTTCTTCCACCTTCTCTACGTCTTGGGTCTTGGTCCCGTTGCTCTCCCTTTCCTGGAGACAACGAAATTCTTGGGACTCATGTTGGATCGTAAACTTTGCTGGTCCCCACACGTGTCTTACCTGGCTACCCGTTGTGCCCGATCCCTTAATGTTCTCCGTGTCGTCAGTGGCACATCATGGGGTGCGGATCGTACCGTCCTGCTTCACCTTTACCAGGCCATTGTTCAGTCGAAGCTTGACTATGGAAGCCTTGTATACTCTTCTGCACGGCCTTCGATTCTCTGCCGTCTCAACTCTATTCACCATCGGGGATTATGCCTGGCGACCGGTGCATTTTATACCAACCCTGTTGAAAGTCTGTATGCCGAAGCTGCTGTATTACCCTTGACCACTCAGCGGGACATACTCTCGTGTCGGTACGCATGCCGCCTGCGGTCGATGCCCAACCATTCATCTTATCTATTATTTTTTGACGACTCACTTGATCACCAATATCAGTTGTCTGCGATAGCCTTGCTTCCACCTGGAGTTCGGTTTCGCCGCCTGCTTCAGCGGCTCGATTTTACCCTTCCTTCAACCTTTAGGTTGAGCGAGAGCCCATTGCCACCGTGGCATCAGGCCCTGGTTCACACTCACCTTGAACTTAGTTCGCTGCCCAAGGAGAGCACCCCCGATTTGGTATACCGCTTGAGGCTTTTCGAACTCCGTTCGCGGTTCGATAATGCCATCTTTATCTACACTGATGGTTCCAGGAGCACTGATGGTGTCGGATCTGCCTTCGTCGTCGGGGACAAACGTTTCCCATACAGGCTCCCCGACCGGTGCTCGAATTTCACGGCTGAGCTCTTTGCCCTCCACCAGACTATTTTATATACCTGCCACCGCCATCCTTTTTATGCCATCTGTTCAGACTCCCTTAGTGCCCTGCAGAGTCTTAAGGACCCTTTCTCGACCCATCCTCTCGTGTATCGGATTCAACGCTCCCTCCAGTTGCTAGCAGGTAACAGCTGTCACGTTTCTTTTCTGTGGGTCCCTGGCCACATGGGTGTGCCCGGGAATGAGACTGCCGACGTAGCAGCCAAGGCAGCAGCTCTTTTGCCTCGCATGGCCACTTTTTGCGTCCCATCAGACCCATCAGACGATGTTCAACGGGCTCTTCGCCGGAGTATTGTGTCGTCCTGGCACAGTGCGTGGTTCTCACTCCACTACAATAAATTGAGAACTGTAAAACCGATCCCGTCTGCTTGGAGGGCCTCCTCACGCCCCTCTCGGCGAGAGGAGGTAATCATGGCCCGGTTGCGGATTGGTCACTGCCGTTTCAGCCACGGTCATTTGCTAACCGCCAACCCTGCACCGCTGTGCTCCTGCGGTGAATTGCTGACGGTGTGACATGTTTTACTATCTTGTGTTAATTTTAATCATCTCCGACTAGCCCTTCACTTTCTGTCTACTCTGGAGGAACTTTTAGCTGATGACACACGAGCAGCTGCTCGAGTTTTGCATTTTATCAACTTGGCCAATCTATCAAAAGATATTTAACTGTTTTAATTGATTTCATCCTTCGTTTTTAGCCTTCTCTTGATACTCTATCTGGTAGTTACCAATTTTTCGAGATATAGCAAATCTCTGTTCTTTTCTGGGCGCTAATGACCTTGGAAGTTGTGAGCCCTTAAAAATACATTCATCTTACCTACAAGCCATACCCTTCCTTTCCATTATCACAATTTGTCTTAATGGCACAAGGTTTTGGTTGTCACCTAATGGTGCTGGTGCTAAACACAAACCATACTACTCAGAAATTAGTTGGTGGTAGAGAAACATAAACATATTATGAATTATGTTGTCTAGTGTAATGTTATTACAAATGGATAATTTACACTTGTAGAGTATTCAGCATTCACACACATTAGCATCAGAAAAATGGAGAATAGTTTTGTACTAGAAGCACAGATTGCTGTTCTTATAAATTAACAATTTTACATTAACAGTATGGTATTGCACTACTTTAGAGTGATCATTACTTAGACAACAGCTGAAAAAAAAAGGCAAATATGTTCTTGTATAGAATATATTCTTCTTTCCTCTGTGTGTTCCTTTATAATATCCAAAGTATGACCGTGAAAATGAAAGAGGACACAGTGGTAAGGAAGATCAAGGGAAAGGGATAAGTAAAGTGTCAGTGGATGAGGAAGACATGGAAAAAATGCTGCTGTAAGTGGGGGAGGGGGGGGGGGGCGGAGAGGAAACAGTTCGACAGAGACATATGTAGACAATGTAATTGAGGGATATGCTGTGTATAAAAATTTCACTATGCGGAGATACAATTGTATTCGATAAAATTACTAGATAATTGACTGTTCACAAGGTGGGAGCTGCTTTCCTCCAATCAGAGTTTTCAACGTCATGCCTGTCCATTGCCAAACTGGGACAACATCTCATCAGCTCACTTCCATTTCCTTGTCTGGGACTCTCTCTTGATTTTTATTCACGTTTCATAGATTTACCCTTATTCTTTCACATTTCATAACTTAATAATAACCATACAGAAAAGACATACACTTAAGTCACATATACAACTATTATTTCACAGATATCAGCTTAGCTGAGCTTCAGATGATTTATGTGAAACCAAGCTCTCCAAAGGCTACAGTTCAGTACCTATTATTAATTACCAAGCTGGACAGTTCATTGATTTGTAACACTACAGCTTATATTGCCGCAAGACCCCACGTTAACAGACTGCCGGTGTGGCGCAAGGGGTAGAGCAACCAATTGCTGTGCTGAAGGTCGCAAATGGTAAGTATGTCTAGCCAGCAGGAACTTGCGTTGCAAGAATAACCATCAACAACAGGACCCAGCCATTTAAATTTGTCATTTTAACAGAATGTAGTCATAATGTCATCCTTGGGTGGCACTTCCTTCAGGAATCCCAAGCTATCATTGACTAAACAATCTGAGCTGCAAATTGAGAAAGTCATTTCAATGGGTACGCACCTGTCGTCGATAATCGTGCAGAACTGCCATACATAGGATCCATGACAAGATCAATATCCAGTACATTGCCTCTGGCTCCAAAGGGAACCTAACAGCGAGTCGCTGTTTTTTTCCTTCCGGAGAGGGAGCAATGCCGCAAGACCCCATGGCACAAGGGATAGCATCACCTATTGTGGTACTGACTGAAGGTTGCCGGTTCTATCCCATCCACCGGCAAAAATTTATTTCTTAGTAATTAACATTTCCAGGATGTTCTACATGTTTCTTATGTTAACTATTCTTCTAATTTCTGGTACATTCTGTCTGTGTGTTATAGCAGAGCACTCTGCCCGAGAGGCAGTCAGTGCTGCATGTACATTTAAGTTCGCAATAAACCTGCTTTCATTGTAAGTGCTGTGTTCAGTTGACAACCCTGCCTTCGAAGTCAAGCCCGCTTCCATTTCAACGCAACAATATAACCACTAGCCACTGTCAGGATATTCTCAGGTAACCAGTAATAGCAAGAAATTACAGTGCTACTGCAGCAGCAAAATAAAAAGTAAATTTTGTCAACACCTTGATATTACAGGGATGCAGTGATGGCCAGCTCACTATTTAACACGTTGGCCTCCGCACTCTTAGCGATTGATGTTTCACCTTCACGCCGGGCATGACGACAAGGGCTAAATGATAAACACTCACATTCCAAGATTGTCTTTCAGGCCACACTGACCCTCAGTATATGTTTCAAGTACCTATGTCTTTGTTGGAAACTAGCAAACCATTGCTATACTGCACTGAACAGAATGGGACTTCTGGCTGCCAGTGGCAACACAGAATTGGGCGTGAGGGCATTGCTGTGGCCTCCGCCGGTCACACGGCAGTGAGTGTGTTAACACTAGTATCACTTTTTCACCATAAGATTTGTTCAATTGGCCATAAGTAATTTACATGCTTGGACTTTAGCTGCCCTTCCATCCAACAGTCTACTGCCACCTGCTGCCAGCGTCATGCCGTTCAGAGCTCTAAGTGGCATCATCTAATTTGTATGAATTTTCATTACCAGTCTTAAATTAGTGCCACTGTTGTTTTGTTTTAAAGAGCTTTATTCTCGTGCATTTTGCAAATTTTGTTAAAGTTTCTGTTTTATTTTAGCAGCTTTATTTGTTTTCACTCTAAATACGTATTTTAGTAGCTGTGGTAGGATGGATAGAGTTTGTGTGTGGACGCAGGAGGAGTTGTCTGATGTTTGCAAACAGCCGTATGTGCTTTTGGCCATGGTCAGTCTTCTCCAGGCTGCTGCCTTGGGGTGTGGCGGTGGTGGAGTGTTTGGAGTGTCACTTGGGACACCTCAGGTGTTGCATGGGTCCACCCACGGTTCTTCCTGGCACAGGTACTGAATGCAGTTGATCCACTCTTGCTGCAGGGTGAGAGGCAGAGGCGGGTAGCGCGTTTGCATCGCTCGAGGCGGAGGGCCATGTGGAGGCTGGCCGTGTGGTTTGCCTGTTCATTCTGCGAGTCACAAGGTGGCTGGCTGGTTCCTCAAGATGGTCAGAGTAGGCACACGGGGGGGGGGGGGGGGGGGGGAGCAGTTAGTGATTGGGAGCCCCTTAAGCAGGTACTGTCCAGAGCCGGAAAGAATTCAGATGTGCACTTGATATGTGTACTGGGAGCCTCATCCATGATGTGGAGGCAGCTATTAAATGTACGGGTGCAGTCATCTGTTCACCTAGTTTTACAAGAGTTGCAGCTCGAGTCCTATATTTCATAGGTTTCAGAAATTACTGCAACCAGTCGCTTTTTGTTTCTTCTTAATGAAGATTTATTTAGACCATTGCCGGTTTCAAGCTGCCTAGCAGCTCATCTTCAGATGGTATACAATTATTACAAGTTACATTTGAATCTGTGGTAGGGCAGAAAACGAGAAAATGGTAAACACTAATTTTGGTAGGCTATACTTAATAATTACAATATAAGTTTGTCTTCAAGACATTACTTACAGTTATGCACTTTATAACACACAAATTCAAATGTCTTATATGCCACCTAAAACAACACACGTGACGCATGTAAACGATGTTATAGTAATCACAAAATCAATACTCCTAATATTAACGTAACTATCATTCTGAAATCATATTATATACATATGTTAACTTTGAATACAACTTTTGATCTTATGTAATCTAAATTGGCATCATATGTATATTCTACAATAAGATAAGCTTTTGTTAGTCTTTGGTTTCACATAGTTCTTATCTTGTGTATAAACATACTCTTTGGTTTGTTTACAAGCTGAAAGTTGTGCTAGTGGCTACAAAGTCGTAATGTGTGTAAAATATTTTTAATTTTACCACTTAAAAGTCGTGGGATTTGTTGTGGCGTGTTGATGGAAAGGAAGTGCTGTGAATTCCTATCAATAAGCGGACCAAATATGGAAAAACTAATTGTAAAGTGAATAACTGTAAGCAATGTCTTTAAGACAAACTTATATTGTAATTATTAAGTATAGCCTACCAAAATTAGTGTTTACCATTTTCTCGCTTTCTGCCCTACCACAGATTCAAATGTAACTTGTAATAATTGTATACCATCTGAAGATGAGCTGCTAGGCAGCTTGAAACCGGTAATGTTCTAAATAAATCTTCATTAAGAAGAAACAAAAGGTGACTGGTTGCAGTAATTTCTGAAACCTATTTCAATAAACAGTCGTAGGTTCCTACACAATGGATAAAAGTTTCCTATATTTCAGTTGTCATCCCATGATATCCCACATGTGTTCGGCTGGAGACAGCCTGGGGAGTGTGCTGGCCAGAGGAGTTGCTTCACGTCATGCAGAGCACATTGCGTTTTACACACACCACGTGGGCAAGCATTATCCTGTTGGAATATCAAGTTACTTTCCTGTTGCAACAACGGAAAAAGAACGGGTCTTATAGCATTCTGCAAGAACTAATTGCTGGTCAGTGTTCCCTCTATAAACTGTAAAGACGAATGTGTGTTGTAGCTTATTACAGTCCAGAAGGTAAGACCTGCACGCAGGCTGAGTATGCTTTCATTGCTAAAGACCGCAGCCTGCTATAAAGGTGATTTTCTTATAATGGGCCAAAACAAGCGTCCTAATTGAAGTTTTTTTCTGAGCCACTTTCCTTTCAATTTCTGATGGAAATTATTCATTAGGATGTTCTCGTGTGTTAAGAAAAACAAGAAAGCTGGAAAGTAACTAGTTTCCTTAAAAATTAATGTTTTCTTAACATAAACGTAAAAAAAATTATCATTTACGTAATGTGCATAAAGTTAGTTCCAGTACCTATGGTTTTCATAGTAAACACACAAATGACAGTTATTACTTTCAGCACATGCTACATTTTCATATTCTAGACATAAAAGTGAAGTACTGAAACTGTCTGATGAAATTATAAGCGTCGGCAGCTCTGGCGTGTTGATCGCAGTTATGCTTATAAGCGTCAGCCGTAGAGAATGTGTTAAGACATGAAAAATGTGTTTAGGGAAACACAGTGCCTGAAATTCTAAAGAGTATTCAAACAAAAATCAACTAAGTACTCCCTCTCTCCTCCCTCCCTCCCTCCTCCCAATAGCTCCAATTCAAGAATGTACATGAGGGAAATAGCCTTTTGTGAAATTCTAACAGAAAACTTCTCTAAATTGCTCAGGTACAGAAAGGATGAAGGAAAGATTGAGTATCTCATACACAACTTGAAACCAGGAAGACTACTTTTGCAAGAGATTGAGATATTTGAATCACTGATCATAAAAAATTACGAAGTATCAGGGGAAGAAAAAAGGAAAAGAATAATAAAAAAAACAGTTGCAGAGCTATGATAAAAGCAGGAGAAAATCTTATCACAAAATTCAATTACAGATGAACTCTGGTGAACAAAGAATCCTCAGATTGGAAGATAGCAATCGTACACCCACTGTACAAAAGGGAGACTGTCAGTAATATATAAAAGTCTGAAGAAAGTCCTGTTGAACTAAACATAACCACAACTGTATTCAAAGATCTGCACATACTAAGGTGGATTCAGGAAAGGTCCACCAGGCATAGAATAAATCTTGAAAAACTCATTCAAATATTGCACATTGCATCGAACAAGTTTTCATCATATTAGTCAACTTTAGAACTGGATATGATAGTATAGACCAAGAATTCATTTTTGTAGACATATCAGCATTTGGATTAGAACAAAAGATGACAAACATCATCAAGAACACTTGTGGAGATCAAACCCAAGGAAAAATTTAGGAAAATTGAGAACAGAATTTGGAATAAATGGGCTACAAGGTGATGGGCTGACCCTGTTACTCTGAAAGTTGTCAGAGAATGAACAAAAATAGGTGAACCAACACACAATCTGAGACCAAATCATAAGGGTAAAGAATTAGACTGTTTAGCATTTGCTAACAACATGACACTGATGACCCATGACATCTGGGTGTCCAAAACAACTGGAACTATTACAATAGCATGCAGCAAAAATTGGATTCTTGAAAAAATAACATTTATGACTTACACCAGTAAGGCACCTTCTGTTCTCAAAATTGACAATGCGTACATATCTACAGTGTGTAAACTGTTAGATGGCAGAGTTGTGAGGGGGGAGCAGGGAGCAGAGGAAGCTAGCCCCACCTCACACCACGACAGCCGCGGGGAGAAAGGCGAGCGGGGGAGACAAGGCATACCTATGTCCTGCAGAGCTGACACCACAAACTATGCAGTATGCTTCCGCGAAAGTACAGGTAGCGCACATCGCTTTAAATGTTGGTCATAAATGAAACAAAGCAGCATACTCGCGAGAATGGTTGGTAACGAAACCAACTACAGGAATCTGTCACTTAAGTTACGTATTACACAAAATGGAACACTCAGAATACTGGTATGTAAACAGTAAGAAATCAGACGTATATTGTTGCCTCCCACAGCACTTTCAGTCAGTAATATTGGCTTCCTCCTGAAACAAGGTCTAAAATTGTTGCAGAATGTCACAGGGTTCTGGTGGAGCTAGGGGAAAGCAATAGAGTAAACCTATTGTGGGTCCCTGGCCACTCGGGGATCAGTGGCAACGAACATGCCGACATATTAGCCAGGATGGGGGCAGAGACTCCATTTATTGGACCGGAACCTGTCCTGACAATCATCAAGGCAATGATCAAATTGGAGCTATGTAACTGGCTCAGAAGACAGCACGTAGAATATTGGACCAAAGTCTACCAACAAAAACATGGCAAGGTAATGATGCCAAAGCCATGTTTTAAAAGAAGCTCTGCAATCCTGGGCCTGAACAGGAGAGAGATTAGACTCGTGGTTGGATTGCTGACAGGCCATGGGAATTTGAAAAAACACCTACAATACAATGGGAATAACAGAATAGGATCCTAAATGTAGGATCTGTGATGGCGGTGATGAAACTGCATCACATCTAATCTTCAAATGCATTGCATTGGAGAGTAAAAGGCACAGAACATTTGGGACAACCAGACCCGAAGAAATTGTGTCTAATAAAGAACTGCTAAAGGGACTCTTGCACTGTTAAAGGGCATTGGTTGGCTTTACTAGATATACAGGAAGCGATACCGCACAATAAACTTAGTTTCGGTGCGGGCAGTGGCGGGTTGGACCAATACTGTTTTGACTTCCCTGGAAAAATCAAATCAATATTGGCTTCAGCCTCCAAATAAAGACTGCCTGCCAAAGGCACCCGATGTCTACCGACTTGTACCGATTCAGGGCTAGGGAGAGCTCTGCCTTCTAACAGTTAACACACTGTAGAGAGATAATTAAAAAAATTTAGGTGAATAGATTATAGAATATTCTGAAGAAAAGAAATTATCAATTTGACACTCCAGAAAATGGAAATGCCCTGTCAGCTACCAAAAAGTACTTGGAAAAAAAAGGCTTCCAGAACTGCAGAATTTGACACTACACGCCAGTAATTAAACCTGAAGTTTTCCATGCATCTGACACAATGTCTTCAACACTAAAGAGACATTTAGAAGTAAAAGAGCATAAAGCCTTGGAGCAAGAGTTGTGTACATTATCTGAAATGCAGTGCAGAAATATGAAAAAAATCACAGATACAATGTGCACCTAGAGAATCCAATTCATCAAGTATTTAGAAAGAATGGACTCAAAACAGGTTAACACACTGCACACATTCTTAAAGAACAATACTACTACACCAAACTGGTACAAACAGAAAAAGACTTGAAATAATTAAGATCTACAAATCTACAGTACCAAAATGAAATTAGGGAAAAAATCACATGAGGTTTGAAGGAAGGAGAGAAAAACTAACAGACAACTGCTGGGAGTGATAAATTGTGCACAACTTTCATTTTGTTGAAGCCTTCCTGGTGTCTAGAGATTACACATATACTCACAGGATCACATTCACTATTCTTACCTTTAACTTAGCCAGCCTGATAAGGACATCTCCATTAGTATCTTATCTCCATTATGGTCATCATATCGCACACTGCCATGTGCGGTATTAATGTTTTAATGATGTGTGCAAATTCATGATTCTTCAGGAACCAAAGCTCATCTTCTATTGATCAGAGTTAAAGGGTAAATTGTTCTGGTAGCCCTTGGTCCCATGATCATTTGTATACATATTAGAAGAATGGCAATACTGTAACCATCCTACGTACAACTTCAAAATTTTATGTATTACACACTTACTGGAGACAATCCGAATTGAGCAAATTTGTTAGTTTTTGCACATTAGTGTTTTACGGTTTTAAAATGCTTTTAAAAATCATGAATTGTGGGGATGGACACTTCAGTATTTTCTGTTCATTACAAATTGCTGAAAGTTTTACTGTATGTTCTTAAAATGAAATTGTTGAAATTTTGACAGTATATTTTCAAGACAATATTCTCCAAATTGCTTTAAATTTTTTTAATCTGTATCTGTTATGGAGTTCCATAAGTTCAAAGGGATTTTACGTTTGCACAAAATCACAAAACCAAATTTTTAGCCATTTGTGCACCGTGAGTTGCAAATGTCTAAATAGCTAACCATTGCAAATTGCTCAAATGTTTAAAATATGTCCTGTAGACATTTATCTAGAAATGGTATTGTTCCATTTTCAAAAATCTTTCTCTGTTATAAAGACAGAACTGAAAAAAGTGATGTTTCACTAGCAAAAGGGTGTATTGTGCTAAAAGACAATGTTCCAGCTGCTCTGCAAGTTACCATCCCACCAGAAAAATCTACTAGGTGAAAAAAATATGATTTCTGTGTGTATTACAGATAAATATCTTCACTCAATGAAAGAGTGAAGTTTTTATTTTCATTATTCGTCACAGTGAATGTGCAGCATCCAGTTTAGAAAAGTATTGCAATATATTTTAAGGAAGTTTCCAAAATGAAACTTTAACTCTGCAGTGGAGGGTGCACTGATGTGAAACTTCCTGGCAGATTAAAATTTCTAAATAGTTGATTTTAATGGCATGCATAGCTGTGTATGAAATGTGGATAACATATCAGAATTTTATTTAAATTTGAGATCAGAATGATATTTGGTTCTTGAGGTATTGGTCTCTGCACAACAGCATGATAGCAATATTTTCGAAAATGCGATTTTTAGTGTCTCGTATCTTGGGGAGTAACAAATTACTGAACTGTTATCTCTACTTGTTTACATGTTTAAATTTCTAGAAAATATGTTTCCCACTTTTAAAAATCTGTATTCATTATCACAATATGCTAGAAATATAATTTTTTGTATCTAAAGTACCAACTGTGTTGTTTGGCACATCTACACTTTCTATTCATGGCAAATTGTCAAGATTGTTATGCTAGTCCTCTAGGTGATGATCCCAGGAAGTCTTGAAACTTTTTTTCCCATAATACTATCCATTACTGAGATGGTTCCAAGTTAACATACATAGGCACATAAAATACACATGTAATGTCCACTTTGATGTGGAATTGAAGTTTTAACTAATGCAGGGAACAAACAGCAAGGGTTATTGGTTCTGAGGTCACAAAACTATGTATATAGTTGGCCATTTAATCACCAATAATATCTATAAAAGTCACAAATTGTCGTATATTTGGTCAGTGATAGAAAACTTTCAAGTTTTTACTGGTGGGTATTCATCACAGATCACATCACATATATTGTGCCTGTGACAAAGATTTTGCATTTTCATGGATTTAGCAATAAATCACACGTGACAAAAAAGCTCTCTCATAAGTACATCTTTTACTTGAGACAGTCTTGTTGTCTTGTTACTATAGCTTTATCTAGTCTTGTTCATATTGGCCATACTGGTTGCTATTTTATATCCCAAACCAACAGGTGCCCAATGAGACGTATACACCCTGTTACAGGTATGTATCCAAGATAATTCATTTCTTCAGAAAAAAGGTGAAAGATGAACCTCCCTTGCATTCCACAAGTATTCAAAAAATGTTTGTAGAGCTCATGGGACTTAACCACAGGGTCATAAGTCCCTAATCTCACAAACTACTTATGAACTAGCTAATACTAAGGACAGCGCAAATATCCATGCCTGAGGGGGGGGGGGTGGATTCGAACCCCCGACCATAATGACCGTGCAGAATGTAACTGGTGCGCTGCAGACTGCTTGGCCACTACAGCCGGCTCACAAGTATTTGAATAATCCAACCATGGCTTTAAATAAATAAATAAATAAAGTGCACCTTCAGGAACACCTGAGCCATTTCATGACAATGGTGTACATCTAGGTTTTCAAAATCATTTCAGCCCCATTATTTCATTAGAAGAAATAACATTTATCTAGAAACATAATTTTATCATTTTCGAAGTTGGAGGAGATATCGAAATTTTATTTAAAACCTGAGAGCACAGTATCACTTCATTGCATTCTCAACATTTGGTTTCATATCAAACGGATGAACTGTTGTGGAGTGTCCATCTCTGTCTAATGTGTGATACTTATTCTATTTTAAGAACACTATTCTGTGACATTTTATTTAGACATTGTATAATCTGATATGTCCTCTCAATAAGCTACTTAATTTCTTTTTGTTATTTGCCATACTTTGTATAAAAATGTTTTGAGCCATAGAAAGAAATTGTCACATCTTTACCAATACACAGAATTTAACTATCAAAAGAAACTTCAGAATTCGTCGTAAATTAACATTTGTTATTGCAAATAGATTTCGACTATGGAATAGTCAGCCTCAGTGCAACATGCCCAGTCAAATTGATGCAGTGCAGATGTTACATGTCAAGCTGCAAGCATAACTACAAGATATTAGAGTGCAAAATCAAATCTGGAACATCTTGTAGCTATGCCTTGTGGCTTGACATGTAACACCTGTAATGTATCAATTCAATTGTGCATGTTGCACTGAGGAAGACTATTCCATAGTTGAAATCGATTTGCAATAACAAATGAATGTTATTTTAAGACCAATGCTGAATAATTTTTTTTTTTTTTTTTAATAGTTATTTTATGGTCGTGATGCCCTCCGCCCGTAATGGAGTCTTCATTTTACACAGAATTTGTTTTATATAAGCAGCACACCTTGCTGTTCCAAGAGAAGGGAACCACTTGAAAATGCTTCTGTTGGAGCACAAAAAAGGTGCTTATGTTGCTGTTTAAACAACACTAACAGAAACATGGAGAACGTGCTACTTCATCCTCGTTTTGCCTTCCTCACCAAAAAATTTAGCATGTGAACATATTCCCACTTTTTTTGTGCTGCAAGAGGTAGTACGCAGGGTGATGGTGGAAGGAGGAGAGGCAGTCCGAGTAGGGGAGGGGGGGGGAGAGAGAGAGAGAGAGAGAGAGAGAGAGAGAGAGAGAGAGAGAGAGAGAGAGAGAGAGAGAGAGAGAGAGAGTCGTAGGGGAAGAGATGCAGTGACAGTAAAAAGGTAAATGGATTGAGATAGTAACAGTGATAGCAAAAGAGAGAGGAGACCATGGAATTGAAAAAGAGATGAATGTGGACTATACATAAGCTTTGGGATCTGGATCATCATGTGGAATGGCCGTGTGGTCGAAGGCGTCATGCTACGGACTGGACAACTGTTCCTACCTGAGATTAGAGTCCTCTCTCAGATGTGGGGGCGTGCGTGTATGTTTGTTGCCATTGGTGTAAGTTAGTTTAAGTAGTTTGTAAGTCTAGGGAATTATGACCATAGCAGTTTGGTCCAATAAGTTCAGAAACATTTGAACATTTAGATCTGGATCCTCCAAACTAGCATACTTCAATAAGAAAAATGGATCCTCATCTTGGTAAGGTCATCCAGTATGTTGTCCATCTATCTAGCTATTGTTCTGCCTTTTCTTGTACTGGAGAACAATCTACCACTCATTACTTGGTTGGGCATTCTTTCTTCCTTTCCATATGTCCTAGCTAATGTATTGTTTGAGATTTAATAAATTTCACTACATCCTTCCCTTTTATAATTTCCTGTATTTCTAGTTGTATCTTACTCTTCAACCTTCTGCCTCTCTCATGGGCCCATAGATTTTTCACAAGATTTTACTTTCAAATGCCCTTAGGTTGTTAATATCTGTTTGTCATAGTCCCCACTTCTGATCCACACTAATAACAGGTTACACATGGGAATAATGCACTCTTAATTTCATTGCTCTTGTAATTAGAGAATTCTTGAATAATTGTAAGTGTGCATAAGCAACTCTGTTTCCTGCTATATCCCCTTCTGTAATACATTGTCTCATAGTATTTTCGTATTTTAGGAGGACATGTAGATAACGGAAGCAGCTGACAGCTCTGAAACATTTTTCAGATGTCTTCAGGTCACATGGTTGTGTTCTTTCTTCAGAATTTGACTGTGAAACTGAAAAAGAGAAATGAATGTAGTCAATATGTAGCTTTGGGGATCTGCATCCTCTAAATAGACAAACTTAAATAACATAAATTTTGGTGGAGGTGTATTACCGTCTTTAGCAACTAAATGAAAGTTTTTTTGTGTGCCATACGCGTTTCGCTTCTTTATTTGTGAAGCACCATCAGTGGCCTGTAATACATGTTATTTTTGTATAATATTGTAGTACTGTCATAATATTATATGTATTTTTCACAGTATGACAGTTAAGTCTTGTTACAATTTCTAAAGTTCGGATCTACTAGGTTAGAAAGTTGTTTCTAACCTAGTAGATCCGAACTTTAGAAATTGCAGTATAAGAGAAAAAGAAAGGGGACATAGACAATGGCAGAAGAAGGCAGCCAAAATGGAGAGAAGTGCCAATGGAGGCAGTGGCTATGGCAGTGGGATACACAGACAGAAGAAAGTGCTAATGGGAGGAAAACAAGACAGTGGCAATGAAAGTGAGATGTTGTGTAAGAAACTTTGTTTCTATGAGAGACTGGGTAAAAGGATTTAGGTTCATTTGCCAAAAGTTTTGGCAAGGAAGGTGGGATTAGGAGTGAGCCAGCTGTTTCCCTACTTTTATGTCAGTGTTGTTTAAACAGGAACAATTTTGTGCTCAGACAGGAGCATTTTTCAGCCAGTGTAATGTATGCTCTTGTGGTAGGGAATGCTGATATTTTTTGTTTCATTTTAGGTGTATTTGAGTTGAATTATTGTTATTGATTTCAGTTTTAGTATGTTTATATTTTTGTATGGTGGAATGTTGGTATTGTGCACTTCATATGAGGTTACTAGTACTGCATTCTTCATCCATTTCACATCACACATTTTCCTCTACATTAGTGGAATTCTGACTTCTAGCTATATTGCCCTTCAAGCTGTCAGTATTGCATTGATTATTTCACTCCCCACTTTTTCAGAAATTCCTCTACATGTCACATTTATTACAAGTATTTAGACATTACATATTTTGTTATCCTCAGTTATATCATTATTTTCTAAAAATTTTACTTCTGCTTTGTTATTTGCAAAGGTCAGGGCCTGTGGATTCAAATCACTATATATGCTAGCCAATTCAGACAGGATAAAGTTTTCCATATTCTGTGAGTCAGTCTTTTAGTTCCTACCACAACTGGTTCTCTGTCTTGAAAAATCACTTGCACCATGTACCAGAGAATGCTATCTATTATTAGATCCATGTTAGATATTAATTTGTCTATTAGCATGACGTAATCACATTATTCCTGTTACTCTGAGACAATTTGGTTCTGCATACAATGCTTTGATGGGTCTCCACACTATTCTGGGTCTAAAACTCCTATTAGCCTACTCCCATCTCTCGATTAACTTTTCCACCCTTTCCTAATTGTTAATAAATGCGCTAACATCATTCATGACAAATTTTGTTACCCACTGAAAAAAAAAAAAAAAAAACCACACCTTTTTCATGCTTTCTTTTGATTAAATTTTTCACTCGCCCAGAAACTATTTTGCAACTCTGTTTTTGTTTATCACAAGTCTGTAAAGTCTCAATATGGACTTGTAAGCCGAAAACTGGGTAACTAAATAGAAATAAATTTGTAGAATACACACAAATTTGTGGTTTTAATTCAGTATGATGATGTGCTACCAAGAACTGATGGAAGAATCAGTTAAAAAGTTCATTTGTCTTTGCTTTACGTTTGTTTGGGTTACATACTAACAGCTGCATATTTTTACTAAAAACTGTTACATAGCATTATTATTGCAATTTGTCTATACTACCACCTTCAGAAACATGTACTATTCCTGCTGAAACACCATGTACATTGTATGAGATAAAGAAGGGCACTGTTATGTTAAAAATAGGGAAAAAAAGGGGGACGTTCAAAATGTGTCTCAATGCATTGGCTGGAGCAACCACAATATTCAGTGCTAGCAGGTGGTGCAGTGGTAATACACTGGACTCACATTTGGGAGGACGGTGGTTCAAATGCACCTCCAGATTTAGGTTTACCATGATTTTCCTAAATCATTCCAGGCAAATGCAGGATGGTTCCTTTTGAACACCATTGCCGATTTCCTTCCACATCCTTATCAAACTTTCGAATGTGAGCTCTGTGTCGATAGTTTGACACATGAACAGTTGCCGGTCGCGCTTGTCTAGACATAGATGGGAAAAGCATCACTGTTGATTTAAAGCGACAATTGAAGTATGCCTGTTAACATGCTTTGTGCTTGATGAAATTTTATAGCTTGCAAATAATGGGTTTCGCTTGCTTAAGCAAAATTTGTTGCATTCTAGCACCATCAGTGATGACAACTTGAATCAAATAGGATAAAATCTTCCTTCCACAATAGTGGTATTAACAGCAGATTTCCTGTTTATAGACATGAAAAAAATTTACAGTCTGACTTTACTTTGGGTTCTGTTTGTAATTTCAGTTGCCCGCCCCCCTTTTTTAAAATTATTTTACTTCTTTTCTATACTATATATGAGGTATATATTTTCTTTTCCTGCTTGTATTGACTGTTTGCCCAGATTCATTCACAGATAAATATGCAGTGAAAAATTCCATTTGGAGTGAATTTAAATTGAGAATTGTATTTTCTATTGTGCAGAGTGACCTTTAAAATTTGAAGGTTGTAACTGATTTTACTCTTTCTCTTCCTTTACAGGATGCAGTGTGTTTCAGAAACAGCTCAAATCTTTAAAAATTGGTGGAAATGAATATAAGTACTATGATTTACCAAGCCTGTCTCCCAATTACGGTAAGTCATCTGTGCTTTATGTTATTGGCACAAGGTATTTTCTTCTGTTTGCTCCACTGTAATTCTCTGATCAAGAAAAATGTGTGAAAATATTATAGGCCACTAGTGTTGCCTGTACAGATATAAAAAAAATGCACCCTTTAATTTAATGTATTCTGTAATTTCCCAGGTGTTTTAGTTTGAAAATCCAACACCTTAATGTCAATCCAAAGGAACATTATTTTTCTCCAATTTTGTTAGCTCCTATGTCTCAGCACTGTATTTGGTGATATTCTCTATAGTTGACTTATACAGCAAGATTTTACTTCTCGTTATAAATTTTTCACTCCATAGTCAGGAGTTAAGTTAGCCAATATCTATTTTTCCTTGTCCAGTTTTGTTTGTAATGCCTCTTGTGCTTCTCCCATTTGTTTACAATCTTCAGTTAATACTTTTCACAATAATGAATTAATCCTTTGCAATTATTCAAATAGAACTTCCCATCAGTGGCCCCGGTCGGCACATATTTGGGTGCGGCAGGGAGCGGCCGAGCTGGCTGTTATTTGCAACATCAAGTATATAAAGGAGACTACAAAGACACTTACAGATTTGTCAGGAAATTACAACGTGTGTTTATTATGTTGCATTCAGATATATTTTTAAGCTCCCCTGACATTTGTAAATGTGCTATGTAAAATAAAACTTCTAAATAAGTCAATCCAGTTGAAATCTGTTTCTTTTGTTTTGGTTTTTTTATATTCATTCCTGGATCAAAATAATCTGTGAAAAGGAATATATTTACTCAGCTTGATAAAAAGCAAGTAAGAGGTTTCCAGAATTTTATTTCACAAACAGAGATTGGAAAAATATACGCGACTCATTTGTTGTCAATTTTAAATGTAATATATTTTGTAAGGTACACTAGTTAGGAATAAAAGCATTCCAAAACAAATTTCTTTCCGTTTTTTGCATGTATTAGTCAACATAAGGAAATTAGTACTCCTAAACATAGCAGTTCATGCCAGAATTTGGTGACAAAGAGATATTCGGAATAATAGTTACAGCTTTCTAAATCCCCCGTGTGTGATGTGGACAAAGGAGAGGGACCGATTGCAGGCATGAGGCAATACCGGTGAAGTGTTTGGGTGGCCGAAAGAAATTGTATCTATAAAGAAAATGAAGATTACAAATAATCAATGTTATTACATACTTATAGACCAAATATTCTTAAATTTTATATCAATGTTGCAAGTTGATTTGATTTAGTTGCTTTCTACTTGACGCAATACCAAGGACATTAGAGACGAACGAATCCAGAACCTAGTGACTATCATATATACGGCTTTTCTGGTACACACTAATTCTGCTCGGTCCTGGAAATGTACTCGTATAACAGTTACAACGCAACCGATCATGAAAACCGGGAAATCCTGGGCACAAAGTTTCGTATGTCTCTACTAGGTAGTTCATCCATACCTAATACAAAAGCTGGAAATTCAATGTTGCGAGTATACTTTAGATTTAAATTATTTCAACCACCGTATTTTGTCAACGTCGAGGATTAGGACGTAGTGAGGTTGTGAATCTTCTTCCCATGTTTTCGCCACGTCCGCGAGACCGCAAGCCAACTTTTATATTTTCAGTGTTACAACATGCCACCTTTTTGAGTCTCTGATAACTTCTATCTCGGACCTGTATGCATAGACATGCTCTAACAAGAAAGTGATCCCTTCCACAATCTGTTCCTCGTGTAGTCTTTATGTCTGTTATCCAATTTTTGGCTGTTGCTTCAACTAATATGTGGTCTGTCCGGTTGACAGTTGTTTCATCCGGTGATACCCAGGTTCCTTTGTGGATATCTTTTCCCTAGAAGCTGGTGCTGCTGATAAATATTCCCTTGGCTGTAGCAAAGCTGAAGAGTCTAATACCATTATCATTCTTCCATGCCTTGGAATTAATTTCTCAAAGTATAATCTAACAGTTCCCGGAATGGATCGAATCAAAGGCTGAATGTGGCTTTATATATCATTCTTATTACTCTTCATCCAAGCTGTAACAAACATAGAGATATCAAAAACTTTTCTTGGTATTTGTCATTTGCCTCTACCTATTGTGTGACCTGGGTATTTCCACATGTCTGAGCATAAACTTTCTCTTAATAAATATTAAAATGGTTATGGTGCAAGCAGATAGCCAATACAAACCCCCCAACAATTATTTCTCATAGATCTGTTATATGCATCCAGTTAACTTCCCACACACAGTAAATTTGGGGACTGTGTTCTGAATACTTTGAATATGTAATGCTGATATTTTGTTAGTGTTTTTCCTAACTGAATGTGACCTGATGAGTATTCATCAGAGCATCTCAAACGATTGTCAGGCCTTACAAAAAACCCTTGTGCACTTCACATGTACTCTGCTACTGAGTAGCTGCTTTCTGTATTTAGTGGACCCCTGATGTGTGAAGCTCAATCCTACAGTTCGTCACCAAATATAATAAGTCCAGAAATCTGCAGCTAAGACCATTACAGAGTTGCTGAAGCCTCTGTTTGAGATGCTCCAAACCAAATGGTTCCAAATCTGGAAACTGTGCTGCAAATTATGATCTTTGCTTGCATCCCCTGCACCAGGCCAGCAGTCTTCACTCACTCAATCAGCACCTGTTTGAATTGAGGATGACTTCAGAACCCAAGCAAGAGATGTCATTTGGGCCAGCATAAGTCACAATTTGCAGATGACTGCGTCCTGTATGTTCAATGGCTGCAGTTACAATCTCAGTGAGGTCCTTTGGTAAACATACAAAGTACATGTGCTGTTGGAATTCTTTCTAAAACTGAATATTATCTTCCTAAAGCACTTCATAATGCACCTTACATTGGAGCTCTCAATAACTAACAAATCTCTTCCCTGGGTGCCTGCTCAAAACATGCTGAAGGAGTGGCACCTAACACACTCATAGGGTTATTGGGTGAGGACTGTTTGCCAGCTTTCACATAATCACTCTACCTTCATGAACACGTTACAACCTGCTAGTCTACCTGCGGTGAGGACAAGTCCACCACAGAGGTTACATGGGAAGGTACTTTTGACAGCAGAGCCCATAGTTAGAACAAGCAACAACTAAGGAGTCCCATGTAGCATTTTAGATTCTCTCCCACCGCTACACTCAGAGGCAGCAGACTTAAGATAGGTGACTGCAACCAAAAGCACTGTTTGCAATGTGCAGCCAACTACCCCATACACATATGCAGTTCGCGCGCCCACACACACACACACACACACACACACACACACACACAATTCATACTACCATTACTAGTTAAGAATTAAAAAGTGAAAACCAATATAAAACTAAATATGCAAGATGCTGCTGTATTGCTCTTTAATAAATAGCAGCTAATGACTAACTTTAGCTATGGTCAACACTCACTGGCTTCTGGAAATAACAAATCACTGATGGCTAGTTAATTTTACATGTTAAAGTTACTAAAATCCGATATCAACCCTCTCTAACAAAAAGTGGTGGTGGTGGTGGTGGTGGTGGTGGTGGTGGTGGCTGGTAACTGATGGATTTAAACCTCCCTATTTTGTTCCCAATCAGCCAATGTAATATAATGAATTACACTAGTTAAATATTCATTGACCCAACTACCAATCTATGAAGATATTCTACATGATCATAATTTGGTTAATAGTTTGATAAAAAATTAATTAATGTGGTTGTTTCAACTCCAGAGATCGACTGTAAGATCAGTATCTACACATTGATATTAGTCTACTTTTTTCAAAGCATGAACTTAAGTGAAGAAAACAACTGTTGTATTAATTTTAAAAAATCTTACTTGCAATCCAAACCAGTACTCTGGTAGACCAACAACCATATTCAGGCCCCTCTACAACCTTTATCACTTCAGCAACATAATTGTGAAATTTGATTACCTTCATATTGAAACTGAGACTGAACTTTCATGAAGTAGAGTGCTTTATTTTACAAACATGGTATCCAAGTGATATGAACAAATGTGAAGCAGTGGCTGATTTTCATGAAAATCTCTCTCTCTCTCTCTCTCTCTCTCTCTCTCTCTCTCTCTCTCTCTCTCTCTCTCTCTCTCTCTCTCTCTCTGTGTGTGTGTGTGTGTGTGTGTGTGTGTGTGTGTGTTTTTTGTATGCTTTCATTGTTGTATACAATTTTTTATTTAATTGGTATTTCCTTGTGAAGTACTCTCTATCTGCTGTCTTCCTCTGCACAAGACTCTCGAGGTTATGATCCCTCTGTATTACAGGTCTCTAAATAAGAATATCTCAAAACCCAATTGGGAAACCCCAAACGTGGACTTGGCACATACATCTTTCAGCCTCCAAAACATACGATCTTAAATATTAAAAGAATCTACAAAAACTAAAGTCAGTCGGTCAGACCAAACTACCCAGCCGATTTCCTTCATTTTTGTTTTAAATGAAAGGTATTCATCCACAGATTTGACATCAAGTATCAGAATTTACATAACTCTCGCCTTCCTTCTTCTATACTCAAACACAATTTTCTTCTGTATATTTCTTATAGGGATGTCCTTGCTGTAAACTAAAGTCAGTCGGTCAGGTCATTGTATCTGACCGATTTCCTTCATTTTTGCTTTAAATGAAAGGTATTCATTCATAGATTTGTCAACAAGTATCAGAATTAAGATTCCATCCTTTTTATTCAAACACGGCATTCTTATGTCCTTGCACTGAATATTGTAATTGGTTTGTCTTACAATATCTTCGGTTCTAATTAAGGTATGCAGATCTTTTTGACCTAACAACACTTAGTGAATCAAGCTCTTTCACTTGCATTGATTGATTCTGAAGGAAGCTATGCACGAACATTCAACTTTACTTCCAATTTTCCCAACTTTTTTGTCATTCCACTAATGATATGAAGTATTTGCATGGGTACTCGAGTTTTAAATATTAATATAGGCTTTTGCCACCCCCATGAACCACAGACATTGCCGAGGTGGGGTGGCTTGCGTGCCTCAACGATGCAGATAGCCGTACCGTAGGTGCAACTACAGCGGAGGGGTATCTGTGGAGAGGCCAGACAAACATGTGGTTCCTGAAGAGGGGCAGCAGCCTTTTCAGTAGTTACAGGGGCAACAGTCTGGATGATTGACTGAGCTGGCCTTGTAACATCAGCTAATGTGGCTTTGCCACACAGCTACTGCGAACGGCTGAAAGCAAGGGGAAACTACAGCCGTTACTTCTCCCTAGGACATGCAGCTCTACTGTATGAACATATGATGATGGCATCCTCTCGGGTAAAATATTCCGGAGGTAAAATAGTCCCCCATTCGGATCTCCGGGTGGGGACTACTCAGGAGGATGTGGTCATCAGGAAAGACAATACTGGCATTCTACGGATCGGAGCGTGGAATGTTAGATCCCTTAATCGGGTAGGAAAATTAGAAAATTTAAAAAGGGAAATGGATAGGTTGAAGTTAGATATAGTGGGGATTAGTGAAGTTCGGTGGCAGGATGAACAGGATTTCTGGTCAAGTGAGTACAGGATTATAAATACAAAATCAGTTGGGGGTATCACAGGAGTAGGACTGATAATGAATAAGAAAATAGGAATGCGGGTAAACTACTATGAGCAGCACAGTGATTGCGTTATCATTGTCAAGATAGATATGAAGCCAACACCGACAACAGTAGTACAGGTTTATGTGCCAACTTGCTCTGCCGATGATGAGGAGATCGAAGAAATATATGAGGAGCTAGAGGAAATTATTCAGACAGTTAAGGGAGAGGAAAACTTAATTGTGATGGGAGACTGGAATTCGGTAGTAGGAAAAGGAACAGAAGGAAAAAGAGTAGGTGAATATGGACTGGGCAGGAGGAATGAAAGAGGAAGTTGCATGGTAGAATTTTGCACGGAACATGATTTAATCGTAACAAACACGTGGTTTAAGAATCACAAAAGAAGGTTGTATACGTGGAAGTGACCAGGAGACACCAGAAGGTATCAGATAGATTTTATAATGGTAAGACATAGATTCCGGAACCAGGTTCTAAACTGCAAGACATACCCAGGGGCAGATATAGACTCTGACCATAACTTGTTAGTCATGAACTGTAGGTTGAAACTGAAAAAACTGCAGAAAGGTAGGAAAATAAGGAGATGGGACTTAGATAAATTGAAGGAACGGTGAAGTTCTGGAGAATTTCAGAGGGAGATTTAGGCATCAATTGACAGAAACAGGGGGAAATAAAAATGTAGAAGAGGAATGGGTAGCATTGAGAGAAGAAATAGTAAAGGCAGCAGAGGACAAAATAGGTAGAAAGGCAAGACCTAAAAAAAATCCTTGGATATCACAGGAAATACTAAATTTAATTGGTGAATGGAGAAAATATAAAAATGCAGTAAATGAAACAGGCAAAATGGAGTACAGACGGCTATGAAATGAGATTGACAGGAAGTGCAAAATGGCTAAGCAGGAGTGGCTAGAAGCCAAATGCAAATCTGTAGAAGAATGTATAAGAAGGGGAAAAGTAGATACCGCCTACAGGAAAATAAAAGAAACATTTGGGGACAAGAAAAGCAACTCTACGAATATCAAGAACTCGGATGGGAAACCAGTTCTCAGCAAAGAAGGGAAAGCTGAAAGATGGAAAGAGTACATAGAGCAGCTCTACAAAGGAAATGAACTTCGAGACGATGTTGTAGGAAGGGAAGAGGAAGTAGATAAGATGAAGTAGGAGATACTATACTGAGAGATGAATTTGACAGAGCCCTGAAAGACCTAGGTCGGAACAAGGCCCCAGGAGTAGATGACATACCCGCAGAGCTATTAAAGTCTCTGGGAAAGCCAGCCATGACAAAACTATTTGAACTGGTGTGTAGGATGTATGAGACAGGCGAAATACCCTCAGACTTTTAAGAAATATGTTATAATCCCCATTCCAAAGAAATCAGGTGCAGACAGGTGTGAAAATTACAGAACCATCAGTTTGATAAGTCATGGTTGCAAAATTTTAACACGAATTATCTACAGGAGAATGGAAAAGCTGGTAGAAGCTGACCTCGGGGAAGATCAGTTTGGATTCAGGAGGAACGTAGGAACCCGGGAGGCAATACTTACCTTACGTCTTATCTTAGAAGATAAAGGAAAGGCAAACCTACATTTTTAGCTTTTGTAGATTTGGAGGAAGCATTTGACAATGTTGACTGGACTACACTCTTTCAAATCCTGAAGTCAGCAGGGGTAAAATACAGGGAAAGGAGAGTTATTTACAATTTGTACAAAAGCCAGACTGCAGTTATCAGACTTGAAGGGCATGAAAGGGAAGCATCAGTTGGGAAGGGAGTAAGACAGGGTTGTAGCCTTTCTCCGATGTTATTCAATTTGTACATTGAGCAGGCGGTGAAGGAAAGCAAGGAAAATTTTGGAATAGGCATTAAAGTTCAGGGGGAAGAAATAAAAACATTGCGTTTTGCTGATGACATTGTAATTCTGTCAGAAACAGCAAAGGACCTGGAAGAGCAGTTGAATGGAATGGACAGTGTGTTGAAGAGAGCGTATAAAATGAACATTAACAAGAGCAAAACAAAAATAATGGAATGCGGTCTTAGAAAATCAGGCAATGCTGAAGGAATTAGATTAGGTAACGAAACAATGAAGGTGGTAGATGAGTTTTGTTACTTGGGTAGTAAAATAACATGCGATGGTCATAGTACAGAGGATACAAAATGCAGAATGGCAATGGGAAGAAAAGCATTTTTGAAAAAGAGAAATTTGCTAACATCGAATATTAAGTGTAAGGAAATCTTTTCTGAAGGCATTTGTGTGGAGTGTTGCCTTGTACAGGAGTGAAACATGGACGATAAGCAGTGCGGACAGGAAGAGAATAGAGGCTTTTGAAATGTGGTGCTACAGAAGAATGCTGAAGATTAGGTGGGTAGATTGCATAACTAATGAAGAGGTACTGAACAGAATTGGTGAGAAAAGGAATTTTTGGCATACCTTGACTAAAATAAGGGATCGCTTGGTAGGACACATTCTCAGAGATCGGGGAATCGTAAATTTAGCATTGGAGGGAAGTCTGTGGGGTAAAAATCGCAGAGGGAGACCAAGAGACGCGTATAGTAAGCAGATTCATGTGGACGTGGGCTGCCGTTCTTATGAGGAGATGAAAAGGCTTGCTCAGGATAGAGTAGGCTGGAGAGCTGCATCAAACCAGTCTCCGGACTGAAGACCACAATAACAACAGGCTTTTGACTACTATTGCAGGTAATATTTATCACGTAATGATGCAGTCATCTATCCAGAAGAATTTCCTTGGTGTGTCGTGCACGTCCATCCAGGGAGAACTTCATTTATATTATGAGTTATTGTAGGTGGTAAAGGCATATACCACATTCTAAGTCTAGTATTTATGATGAGTTAATGGCTGTGTTCTGATTATTTACTCACATACAATGCCCCACAATACAGTTAACTTAATAGGACATGGAATGAAGTAAGACCATACAGAGACAACATTCTTTTCCATTGTGGATTGCTGTCATTTGGCTATACGAGCAGGCTGTAGCTGTAATTGCCGAATTGCCAGTTGTAGGCTTGAAAGTCTGTGGCAGTTGCTCGGAGAAGGTGAGTGGTGTCACTATTTGAAGTCTTACATGTCCCAACAGTGTACGATCTTGAATCAGAACAGATCTGTATGATGCTGAAATTACTGAAGTATCCAAGGTACCAGGAGCAGCTATCCTTGATGTATCTCCTAGTCCAGTTACTCCTGCAAGTGTGGGCAGAACTAGCATGAAACCAGACATGCACATGGGATGATACTGATCATTCTCTATTAATCTGTATACTTTGTAACAGTGTATTGCAAATCTCTTAAATCATAAAATTAAATTATGTTATAGGAATGTGTTGATTACTATTCTTTAATATTATTTCTGGTAATGTTTACAGATAAACTGCCCTTCTCAGTTAGAGTCCTTCTCGAATCTGCAGTAAGAAATTGTGACAACTTTCAAGTAAAAGAAAAAGATGTGGAAAAAATTTTGGCATGGGAAGATAATCAGTCTGCAGAAGGTGGTGTTGAAATTGCTTTCAAGCCTGCCAGAGTAATACTCCAGGTAATATGAAAAATCACCAGTGATAAAAGTATGTAGAATAAATTTCTTTATTTACATCAAGGATCATAATGATTTGCTCTTTAAACAATTGCTTTTGATCAGTGATTTCCATCATAATACTGTATTTGAGGATATATATATGACAGTCTGCATCTTAAAGCAATGAAGATGTTATACAGGAAAGCATGACTTTTGTACATGCACATAAGTGCATAAAATATAATGAAGCATACTTGTATTTAAAATCATGTTTTAATATAATGAAGCCCTTGTGACATCATCAAAAACAAATAGTCTAAAGTCCAAATTCTTGTGACCATTGACGTAAATAAAGAAATTTGTTCATACAGTTTCTGATAGTGCCTTTTTGCCTTCATAGCCTTGTTTTTAAAGTTACCAAAATGTGCAATCCGTTACCACTCTTCTTATTCATGGAAATTAATAATTTTTTATTTATTTTAAATATCACATTTATTATTGTAGACTGTAGTTAATGATATTGAATTCCCTTCAAACATTCTTGCTCTTCGCATGCATTCATGTAAAGACACAATATTCTTTCAATGTCCATGAAGATAGTGAATGAATTAGAGGAAAACAATAGTAATACATAATTCTTATCAGACATAATTTGTCTCAAGTTTATGAATTCTATTCTGGCAGCTTTGTTTGAATTAATAAATGCAAAAGATTTCTCATAAAGACTAAATTTTTCAGTAAACATTCTTCATAATTATTTAATCAAACCAGTGTCAGTTCTTTTGGTACAGTAAATGTTTTGTGATGTTTTGGTACTCTTAGAATGCTAAATTACCAGTATAAAACTGGGAGTTAGGCAGATTTAATTTTTTGCTTTGTCTCTAGCTGTAATAGGTAATTTTAGTTTGCAAGTAAATCAATTTCATCATTGATAAGAACACTTTCAAAGTATTGACTTTAAATAATTAATTTTGAATTATATTCAAGTTCTGTAAACAATGAAGATGACTATTTACTTCATAAGACAAATGTACACTGGAATTAAAGAATATTGCAACAGACTGAATTATTTATTACTCCAATAACACATTCGCGCTGTTAGCCCATCATCAGACTGGAATCAGACAAATGTTTTATTATAGTCCAGGTACCTGGAGGGCAGCGACTCTAATATACTGCCCATGTAAGTCTGACTTTTCAAAATTTACTCACCTTAGCCATATTAGATTCACTGCTCACCAGGTACACAGACTGTAATAAAACATTTGTCTGTTTCTAGTCTGCTGATGCGCTGATGCTATTGGAGTAATAAAGAATATTGAAACACAGACTGCAAATTATTTAATTATTCAGCTCTGTTGCTGCACCAGCCGCATGAAATGTATACTGGAATGTTTGTCACATTACAAAGCAACTTGGTGCAGGTTTTGCAACTGTAGATTGGTTTTGAATAAAATGTTAACACCAATTGCAGTTTTCTTTTTATTATAAATGGTGTGGACTAGTTTTGCTCCCATGGCTACTGTCTACATAGTCTCAGACAACAAAGTACAACAAAAATAGTCAGATGGAGACGAATAATGATAGGCGCCATTGGCAACAAATACAATACATCAATATCGATAAAAGAAACATTAAAAAATAATGTAGTGTGAACTCCCTAATATCCAAAAGGATATATGTTAACTAAACTAAATAAGGCTGAGAGAGGAGGGGAAAACTAGTCACCAAACATCATAATCATATAATTCATAAAATTAATGTTTGTTAGTTTTGTATGTTTTTTCATATTTGTGTGCTGCCGTACTTTTCATCTGATTGCGATGAAACAAGTGGAATACCACCGTCAACCTAACATAACCGTGCAAAAAAACTTAGGACACCATTTCTCTGATTACCGTGAAAGTTACATAATTTTTCACAGTTGGGCAGATTTAGGAACACACACACACACTCACACACACACACACACACACACACACACACAGAGAGAGAGAGAGAGAGAGAGAGAGAGAGAGAGAGAGAGAGAGAGAGAGAGAGAGAGAGAGAGAGAGAGACGGGGGGGGGGGGGTATAAGTGCCCAGGCGGGCACTTATATGTCTCCTGACTGTGGGTTTGAAAGCCCATGTAGTTACATTGTATGAAGTCATTTGCCATCTAGGAAATAAACATGTCACATGAATATCAATGGAAAGACCGCAAATACGTATGGGCCTCTCACAGCTTGACATGCATCTTTGGTGGTGTGTTGTATACTATGGAGGTCTGGGTTTGATTCCCGGTCGCATCACAAATTTGAATTAATTGCTTCAGATTTATCTTTAATGTCTTTGACATATTCAAGATGAAACTCCATCTCAGGGATTATATATTTCTATTTACATTGATGTTCTCATTATATAACCTAGTTTTAAGTTCATTATATCCTTGAACTAAAATATCAATAATATAATGAGGGTAGGTTACAATTCACTGCAAAGATGATTGCTAAGCTGCAGATGTGAGACACAGCATAGACAGGAGGTGACAGTTGTACTTAAAGTACCCCATGTTGCACATCTTAAGGTTCCCTACCAAGTATGTATGTAGATGTTTAATACTGTGGAGGTCTGTTGCAATTAAGAAAGACCATACTACATTGTCAAGTTTCCTATTTACTCTACATAGAAACCGAAACATTTCGTGGAATGTATTGAAACCCAAGTGTCAAATATATTAAATCATTATATATTATAAAATGAAGTGTACCATGTGCGTACCGCAAAAAACTCAAAAACAAATTAACATAGGATCAAAGGTTTTACATGGGACATTAGGCCTTTATCTACTCTCGATCAACATTATCTTTGTTTTTACCTAAAGGGCGTTTAGGCTGTACCTATGGAAATATGATTTTCAATAGGTATTTGAATTGGTGTTATCAGTAGCAGCTGCCGGAGGCCGACCATGCGCAGTAAGGTAGTCAGAAACAGTGGTGACCGGTAAATTTCTTGCTTTTCGAACAAACCCAATATGAAAGCTGACATTTCTCTGACATACCCTTATACAGGGTAATCAATCCTCAGTGCAACCACTTTTGCGGAGTGCGACTTGCCGGCGATGGCAGCTGTGTCGCCCGCTTAGCAGGCTGCGTGACCTCTGCACTAAATTACTTACGGGTTGGCGCGCAATTTATTTCTGAGATACATAACACAAACACTTAGAAAGATAAGTTTATTATTCACTTGTATTATGCAAGGAGGTGCTGGAACTGCCTCCCTTCGTTGTTAGAGCATTTCTGACACCTGCTGAGTAAGTTGCTCGAAGCGGCTGCCAGAGGTGATAGTTGTATGACTGTGTTGTGTGCCTGTGTGATTGCGGGAGTGTTCTATTTTCTGAAGAAGGCCATGGCCGAAAGCTGAAAGTGTTTTATGTGTGTTTGTCTTTTGTATGTGCCTGTCGCAGCTCGTCGCCATGTCTTTGCGATGAGTTGTAAACTGTCCTTACTATATTATTAATTCCAACCTGGACTTTCCATTATTATAGTTTGCAATAATAGTTACAAAAGCTGCTAACAGATGGCGCTGTACACTGTACAGCTCATATCAGCATTCATAAGTGAAATAATCGTATGAAAACAATCACATCACAATGTTTTCAAAATGTTCACCATTGGCACTACAGAGGTAGTGCAAATGAAGAATTGAATTTGCCATCACGTTTTGTAGTGTCTCAACCGAAATGGATTCACACATGCCACAGAGATCGCTGATTCAAGCTCGTCAAGCGTGGCGGTGGCGGGATGCTTCGGGTAGACAATGTCTTTCACTGTGCCCCACAAAAAAAAAAAAAGTCACAGGGAGTCAAATCCGGCGAATATGGAGGCCAATCCATGCCTGCACCAGTAAATTTGGGATATTCCACAGCAATGACTCGATTCCCGAAGTATTCCTCAAGAAAGCAAAACACTTGTTCAATCCGATGTGGTCGGGCTCCATCTGGCATAAATCATTCAGTACCTGGTCGATCCTCTAACACTTGCTGTGTGGCGACAAATTGTTCCAAAATTGCAATGTAACATGCACCAGTGACCGTTTCTCGAATGAAAAAAGGGCCAATAATGTCTCTGCTGCATACTGCAGCCCACACAGTAACTGTAGGAGAATACAGGAGGGTTTCGCTTCACACCAATATGGCTTTTCGGAACCCCAAAATCGCCAGTTCTGCTTATTCACATATCGATTCAGGTGGAAGTGTGCTTCATATTTTCAGGGCTAACTGCGGTTTGCTTGCGGCCAACATGCCCCACTAGATCATCAGTTGCACTGCCTGTTCGTTGAAATTTTGCGAAGAGCGTACAAATGGTTTTCGCATCGGGTCCTGTTGGAACATTAAATCGTGCTTTAAAACTTCGCCTTGTTGCCGTAGGACTCTTCTAACCTGTGATATTCTAGCACCAGAAAAACATGTTGTTCAATGGAGTACATGGTTTTAATCTCTTTCTTCAGTACGCTGACCAACTTTCTTGTTTCAGTAGTGGAACTGATTGCTCTGGGCTTCGGATCACTATTTATACTAGGCATTACGTATGGCTATTACAGCGCCATCTGTTAGCAGCTTTTGTAACTATTATTTACAACTGCTGTATAAACTTCTTACAGCTTTCATAATAAACATACCATTTACTGCATTCCTCTATCAATCTTTGTTTTCGAGATATTTAATTTTGAAATCGGAGAGTCCTTTTCTGGACACCCTATATCTCGGTGAGGTGCAAGCATTAAAAGTTTTACTCAGTAACTGAATATAAAGTGCTTTAAGTTTACTGTAAAACATTGAAGTGATTTTTCTTTTGTACAATGCCCAAATGTAAAAGAGGTGCCAAAACCAACCAGTTCTGAAGCAAAACGGCGAAAACTAAACGAACAGCAAAAAACGAACCATCCGAAGAGCGTGGAACATGTGTACATTCTCAACGAACCAGGTTGAGTGCAGTAAGAAGCAGAGAAATAAAAAAATAGAAAAATGAACTAACTGAAGATTCAAGAATTGTGACATAATTGCACAATAATTGACTGCAAACTAAAGCTACCTGTGACATTATTACTTAGCGACAAACCCAGTTGAGGATAGGTAAGCAGTACTACTTAATGAATGAAGCACTCCACTATGACCCGATGAAAGAATATCACAAGCAGGTCATAATGAAAAAAAATGGATAACGCCTGCAAATTTTGCAACACGAAAATATTTAGTAAATATATATATATTATACGTAAAAAATAGATAAGGTACACTTACCAGGCGAAGGGGCACAGGCAGTAATAGCAACAAATAAACACACAGACACACACACACACACACACACACACACACACACACACACACAAAAATGCTAGCTTTCGCAGCCTGGCTGCTTCATCAGGCAGAAGGGAAGGAGAGGGAGAAGGAAATGATGAGGGTTTTAAGGAAGGGGGTAAGGAGCCATTCCAATCCCGGGACAGGAAAGACTTACCTTGGGGGAAAAATTGGAAGGTAAATAAATGCACATACACCCACACATTTACACAGACACAAGTACACTTAGGCAGACATACTGTAGAACCTAACTCCTGTTACGAATTTTTCCTCTGTAATAATTATAGTGGGAAACTTTCCCGGTGGGATAAATAAAAATAAAAATAGAAAAGAGATGACTTACCAAAAGGACCGGCTCGTCGAGAGAAACAAATAAAATAACACACAAACACACATACAAGCTTTCGCCACCACTGGCAGCTTCTTCAGGAAAAAGAGGAAAAAAGGGGAGAAAAAGGGAAGGATATGGGTTTTAAGGAAGTGGAAAAGGAGTCATTCCAATCCCAGGAGTGGAAGGACTTACCTTAGGGGAAAAAAAGGAAGGTAAACAAATACACACACACTCAGACATATCGAAACGCAAGCACACCTAGACAGACAATTGTGAAAAGCAAAGAAGTTGGACAGAGATACCAATTGAGGCAGAGGCTCTGTCCACAGATCCCAGGCAAAGATGCTAAAGATAGTGGGTGGGAATTTGAGTTAGCGGAGATTGAGACCAGGTGGGCAACGGGAGGAAAGAATAAGCTGAAGGGCAAGTTCCCATCTCCGGAGTTCTGAAAGGTTGGTGTCGGTGGGAAGTATCCAGATAACCCGGACGGTGTAACACTGCGCCAAGATGTGCTGGCCGTGCACCAAGGCATGTTTAGCCACAGGGTGATCCTCATTACCAACAAACACTGTCTGCCTGTGACCGTTCATGCGAATGGACAGTTTGTTGCTGGTCATTCCCACATAGAACGCTTCACAGTGCAGGCATGTTAGTTGGTAAATCACGTGGGTGCTATCGCAAGTGGCTCTGCCCTTGATCGTGTACACCTTCCGGGTTACTGGACTGGAGTAAGTGGTGGTGGAAGGGTGCATAGGGCAGGTTTTACAACGGGAGCGGTTGCATGGGTAGGAGCCAGAGGGTAGGGAAGGTGGTTTGGGGGTTTCATAGGGATGGACTAGGAGGTTACGAAGGTTAGGTGGGCGGCGGAAAGACACTCTCGGAGGAGTGGGGAGGATGTCATTAAGGATGGATCTCATTTCAGGGCAGGATTTAAGGAAGTCGTATCCCTGCTGGAGAGCCACATTCAGAGTCCGCTCCAGTCCCGGAAAGTATCCGGTGACAAAAGGGGCACTTCTGGGATTCTTCGGTGGAAGGTTCTGGATTTGGAGGTGTGAGGAGGTGGCTCTGGTAATTTGCTTCTGAACCAGATCAGGAGGATAGCTGCGGGATGTGAAGGCTGTTATTAGGTTATTGGTGTACTGATTCAGGGATTCGGGACTGGAGCAGACTCTTTTGCCACGAAGACCTAAGCTGTAGGGAAGGGAACGTTTGATATGGAATGGATGGC